>QZGG01001237.1:0-68348 GCA_006409495.1 Sedum album | reverse complement strand
CTAATACACTATTTTTGCAAAGAGAAATGTTTGAAACCACATTTTACACTTTCTTTTTATCTGTTCAGCTGGCTTAAATAAACCTAAACATTATAATTGGTAAACTGCCAAGTATTAAGTATTTCATCATGTTTGTGCATTGACTTTACATAAAGACAAACGATACAAAAATGACAAACATCACACTATTCATAGGGTTTAACACCAGTCATGATCTTAACCAAACACCCCATAGCAATCTATTCAACTTAGGGATTAATCGATTGTACATGATGCTGATAATCAGCTAAGCCACTAAGATGGTTACAAAGTGAAATTGCACACTCATAACAAGATAAATATGGATGCAGCATTTACAGGACAAGCAAACTATGAACTAACCTGTTATAGCAGAAGAGAGATCATTTTCACCCTTAGCAACGGCATTTCCACGTCCATCATATGCCAGCCTTTTGCTTTTAATCATTAAAGGATAACCAAATAAGTCAGCTGCCTTCTTGGCACTTTCTAGATCATCAATCTGGATATAAAATAAACAGGCTTTAGCTAACTATAAAACATTACGATGATATACCATTCAGGCTGAATGCTTGATGATGATTATTGTTGGTACAGTGAAAACTCACCTGCATGAAGTCAGGAAGGGGGATTCCGTGACTAGAAAAATGAACTTTTTGCAGATACTTATCCTGAAAAGACACATACACAAAAGGCATGATACATACATAGACAAAAATTAAGCAGCCAAATATAGGCAGGCTATATAATGCATACGCAAAGGTATCACTTGTCCACTGAGAAATAAGTAAAAGGGTTTACGGTCTATTTGGAAAACAAATGTAACATAAATGAAGTTACTCTAAAAAGCACTGGTCAGGAAAAAATCGTCTCCAGTTAGACGCAATGATGGTAGAAAAGTGTGTTCGTTTTGAGACTCCCCTTACACGGACATAGAAGGACTACTATGAACCACTCATAGTGATACTGAAAATTTTCAAGAAGAGAAGGAAAACCTGAATAATCCGTATGGTGGATGCTTTAGGCTGGCAATCTACACCTTGCTCTTCAAGCTTCTCTAATGTTGCCACATCTACATGCTCTATCTCAAACGTGATCACTCCACATCTAGGTACCAAAGAAAAACATCAAGTCAATACTGCACCTTTCCAAACTAATTAATAAAAACATAAAACGTCCACACAAGTCAATTCACAAAAAAATCACCTTTTGGCAAACTCATTCACCGCAGCACTGTCTCCAAAACTCCCAACCATATGCTCGTACGACAACGCACTAGCAGGACAATTCTCAAGCGGATCCAACACAACAACTTTAATAGCCAACTGAGAAGCAGCTTGACATAACATACGTCCCAACTGCCCTCCTCCTAATACTCCCACAATCGTCTCTGATACTCCCTTCACAACCACCGCCTCATCCTTCCTACAATTGAATCAAAACAACACCTGTCGATCAATATTGCATACTAATTATACAGCACAACCAAAGCAGTAAAAAATTCATACCTGGATGGAATTGTATCAGGAGATGCCTTGCAACTGATTATAACTGCTTTTGATTTGTGGTAACTTTGCTTCAATTTAAAAGGTGAAGATGAAGACATGTAAAGGGATGGACTGAATTTGAGAGGTGTTAGTCTCGTGTCGGAAGTTACTGCTGCTGAGGCCGTACTGAGAGTGATATGGTGATGGAGCATATCGTTAAGGGCAACCTGAGATACACGGAATAATTGAGTAAACCGGGAAATACGGGAATTTCATATTCACGGAGAGAGAAGAGTCGCGGCGTACCGGACGGCGGCGAGCAGTTGAACGGCGGAGGTCGGAAGTCGGCGGCTGAGTGAACTGCAAATAATTAGAAAAATTAAAATTAAACCGTAGGGCTGATTTTGATTGCTGCAAGCCCTATTACTATGCGACGTCGTTTTATGTGGAAATAAAAAGAAATTGTTAAAGATTTGTGATTTTAATATTATATGGTTGTAATGCAGAGAATTAGAAAGTATGATAAATATTTATAAGACGAGAGAATATATTCTCAATTGTAGAGATTTATAGGATTTGTAAAAAACTCGAACAGTTGAAATTAACGATTATTTTTGTTTAAATATCATTTGTTGGTCGATAATTAATCACCGATCAAATTGTATCTCAACATCTTACAAATATATATCCATACTCCTTGAACTTTCCATGTTATCATATGCTACTTGATTTTGATATTTATTGATTTTAACAAACTCAAACTTTACCCATAACTAATATAAATAATGAACTCTATTAAAAACCTTTAAATTGATTTTATTCCTTATAGTAATTTGCAATGCAATTAAACTTAATCAGTAAATTTAACATACATACATCCTTTAAATTGATTACATATTTACATTCCTTATTGTAAATTGTAATGCAATTAAAGTTTCTATCAATTGAATACTTATCCAACCACTCTTAACATATTTAATTTGCAACCTTTATAAATAGTGTAACCTCACTTCTATTCAAATGAACATCATAAGACTCAAAACATCAGCAACATTTGACAGTTTTGAGAATGAAGAACCGTAATGTCTCAATGCTATCTATGTTTTTCATAGTATATTTATGCGTCGGATGTATTGTTGCGCGGCGTAAGTATTCATAAATCATTTTGATATTTTTACTGTTTATTCGATTTTCTTATATGTGTGAGTAAATTTTAAACACGGAATTGAATCAGAAATATTATTGACATTTTGTATTTGTTTAGAATCATTGGAGAAAGCAGAAGTGGAAAGTACCCTATCATTATCATCTGGAGCATGTACAAAAGATGAAGATTGTGCATCAATTTGCTCGGTATGTGGAGGTGAATCATGCCGAGATGGAATATGTTATTGTAATTGTAACAAATAGAAATTTTATATGAATAATTTTTCCAGATATTTTACAATAAATATACCAAATATTGATTCTTTAAGTGATTCTGATAATCAAGAGTCAAGATTCGATGATTTTAATAATTTAACGCTTAAGTTTAATTTATTTATTAATTAAATTAGGGAACATGTTTGCACCAAATACATGGCATTAATTAATATTATCATTAGATTCCGTCCGTTAGATTAAGAAAAGGAACGAATAAGATATTGTTATACTGTCTCACACTTATTCGAATATCTCACTTGTATAATTTAATGATAATTTAATTGAGATTTTTCCTTCGGAAAATTTAGTTCAAATTGTAAAATCAAGTTATACTTGTTTAAGAAATTTTTGAAAATGGTAATTGCTATTTAACTACTTCTAGTCACTGATGCCAATATATCCAATTTATCCGTTATTATCTTTTGATGTTTAAGATTAAAAGAAATATTTTTTGGCATGATGAAAACATGAAACCAATTAAGCAGCTGCAATGAAAATCATAAGATGGGCAACAGGCATACTAAGTGACATTCTTCAACAAAAAATTTATAAGACCAGGAACAATTTCTAATGTGGTTTTTACAAACATATTTGGCAGAAATGTAAACATGTGGTTTATATTCATCTTTAGATTTCCCCTTGACAAAAAAAGTGATTTTGGAGAGGGGAGGGTTATTGCCATTCTATGCTTCTTCTCCGGCACAGGTTGTTTTTGAGAATGTTTGAGCTTCTGGAATGTGAAAATAACATGGTTAGTTTCTATTTGTTGTAGTGTTTTCATGGAGAACATGTCAAGGATTAGACAGTGAATATTCTAATTAGATGCATTACCTGCCTAAGGGCAGCAACTGCAGAGCGCAGGTACTGTCTTCCTGGTTTGGCATTGCCCATACTCCATACCAGCATCCCCATTTTCTTTCGAAAGATTTTTCAACTCTCTAAAGACAGAACTGTAGGCAAGAAATCAGTCTAAAATAACCCATACAACACATCACTGAAAATTTCTTCGATGATACACCTGGAGCTGGCACGAGTGTTGCACAATGCAAGCTCAAGCTTAAACACAGACCATCATGATTAGCAGCAACAAGTGAAGGGCTGAAGCTGGTGACCCCGAGAGCACAGTAGTACCAGGTACCCCTCGCCCTCAGTAATCTGCTCGTTGCACACTGGCTTTGAACCTACCACAAGAAAACAGAAAAAACTGCAAATTTTCATAAGTTAAGAAGATATAACATGTTGAGATTGACAAACAAAACCTTACCGAGCAATAAAGACTTGGAATCTAATACAATATTAGGTGTGCCAAAAACTCATCAATATAACCAATAGCAATTCCAACAGGCAAAAAATAACAATTGTCTTATACAAACTCTAAAGACAAACAGGTTATATCATTTGAGGATGTATCATGTGGAACCCCCCTTTTCATGGATCCATGGATCCCTTTTTGCAGCCGTTGATTGTATTTTCTGTTTGCATTTTGGACGCACCATATTGTGCCACATGTTTGCATTTTTGAAATGCACACGTGAGTTGCACATGACAAATGCATACGTGAGTTGCACATGCTCATTAATGCGCTGGCACAATCTGGTGCGTCCAAAATGCAAACAGAAAATACAATCAACGGCTGCAAAAAGGGATCCATGGATCCATGAAAAGGGGGTTCCACATGATACAATCTCTATATAATTTATCTCGGGCTAAATTCCACTATTGAATCATAATAACCGGAAATAAATGATTTCCTCAAAGGCTTACCTGTTTGGATGCCGGAACATTTGTCACTGATGTTATCAGGATTTCAGAAAAAATCCATCATGAATTTTGATAGGAAATCCCATATCTATTGCCCGTACATAATGGAATCTGCCTAGCCAAAGCCAGGTGCAATAAAACATGAAACACCAGTGAGGAAATGGTCGCATACCAACAGTAAATAAAGTCTTTAAGCTAGCAGTCTGGACTCTGGACGCAATCTCATCTGGACTGGATGTGGTCAGAAAAAATATATATCCCCGCTCTCGACTAAAGTCTGCTACATTGGTGAAATCTGACAGCACGTCAAGCTACTCAACCAACATACAGATCACCGTGGTCTTTATGCTTGCACAATTAGCCTACCCATAGTAAAAAACAATCAGTAAAGCTGGTAAATTAGATCATACTTTCAGACCTGAATTATATACGATATGAAATAACTTGATTTCACTGCATCAGATGATTATTTAGATATAAGAAAAAAATCTAAATTGCACAAGGATATGACTTACATAAATATGTTTCAGCAACTTCAGTTTCAGTGACATCCCCGCTCAGGATTTCTAGCATCCCTCCTATCTCCTCACTGCTTGAATGAGGAAATCCTCCCATTGTAAACCTCTCCACTATACCATTTACCTCAAGGAGACTATGGCCAGGCTCCTTCTTCAGTCCACTTTTTTTCATCATTTTCCTAACCTCCGCAACACTGTCCCACATGCCGCATAAAGCAAAACACTTTGACAGCAAGACATACGGAGATGTAGTTAATGGCCCGAGGTTCAAAAGCTTAGTAGCTATCCTAACCCCAAATTCAACATTTTTGTGCACTAAAGACGCAGAAAGAAGACTCCCTAAAATTACTGGATCCTCTCCAAAAGGGAATTGGTTCATGTATTTTTCTGCCACACTGAACTTCCCTGCTCGTCCGAGCAAATCAATAAGACAAGAAAAATGCTCCAAATCTGGTGTCATTCCATACAGATTCTCCATACTGTTGAAGTAATCTTGACCCTCTGCAACAAGCCCAGCATGGTTGCACGCTATCAAAACTGCCATAAATGTTAGAGCATCAGGCTTTACTCCTGACTCCTTCATGTCTTCAAAAAGATTACGAGCTTTCTCTCCATACCCATGATTCGCAAGTCCAGAAATTATGGTGTTCCATGTAGCTAAGTTACGATCAGGCATGCAGTTGAATATTCTTAATGCCTCCGTAATACATCCGCATTTTGCATACATGTTGATAAGGGCATTCAAAACTATAAAATCTGGGGCAGATGTTGTCCTAATGAGGTGAGCATGCACTTCCTTTCCATGGCGAATCAAGGCAACCATGGCACAGGCTGCAAGAGCACTGGCAAATGTATAATTGTCAGGAGGAAACCTCCCATTCCTCATCATTTCCGTAAATATCCTCAATGCTCTAACATGATCCTCACAATTAGAACACGCTGAGATAATCGAGTTCCAAGATATTATATCTCTATCTATCACATCATAAAATGCATTCACTGCTTCAGCAACAATTTGAAGGCTGAATACATGATAATAATACATTACCTACTGACCACAGCATCAAGGCAGAGCTTAAAAGCCAGACAGTGCAGAGATACCCCCGATTCCATAAATTTCAAATTTGTACAATGCACAAAGAACTCCCATAAAACTGAACTGGTCCGGAACAAGCCCTTGCTGACACAATTCTTTAAACAAATCCAAAGCTACTTCAGGCTGCTGGTTCTCCGCAAACCCTTTATCAGCGCATTACTAAGTCACCAAATTACACTCAGTTGCGCCATAATACACCAACAAGGCATCATCATAACTCCACATATCATCGAAATAAGTGAATTACTAACAACGAGAAACCCACACGACCAAACTTCAAAGACAGCCCATGCAACTGCGACCACCATCACCATACCAAATATATCAGCACAGGCACTGATCACACTCGAAAATACATATTCAGTCGAACAAACGGCAACTTACAAAAAAGCTCAAGAGCCTTTACACACTCACCACCTTGTTCATAACCAGATATCATAGCTGACCACACAATATTTCTCTCAGTCATTTTATCAAACACCTTACGTGCATATTCTATGCATCATGTTTCAACACATGATTCGAAACTATAACGTCACACTCAACTCCGGCCTTAAACACGACCGCATGCGAACACAGTCCACCTAGCAGTGACCTAGTCTTCGCACATTATGCAATAACGCGCCTAGTGTCTCCAACACCATATCAGACTATTGCTCCCCCAGTACTATTTCACACGTGTGCATTCCTTAAGTTATGTTTTTGTATCACACTTCTCATAAAATTGTCATTTGGATCTGCAAAACGAGGCTGTTATTCTAAAATAATACATAAAATTATCATTTGGATTTCACATAAAATTATTTAAAAATTATATTCTACATTCACAAATATTTAATTATCCTCATAAATCTTTACCTTATTTATTTCACTTCGAAATCATATCAATTTTTTTTGATTAAGAAAATCATATCAATTAAAGTTATTAAATAGTGATGTGATGGAGAGTTGACAAAAACAGCAATGGGCAGATACTATCAGTATCAGATCAATTAAAGTTTAATATAATGCATGTGAATCATGCCCTACTAAATTATTGTAAAAAAGATCAACTAACATGTTGACATTTATTTGAAGATGTGATATGGTTCCTTTTATCTATCGTATATATAAAACATAAGGGATAAATTGTCAATTATTTTTAAAGTCATATTCATCTTTCTAAATACTCTTATATTTATTAATAATTACATGAAAATATTTCCTTTATTTATTTTCATGGAAAAGATTCTAGGGAGATAACTAAAGTTTTGTAAGATGGAGGGACAATATCTCAACCGTTGATTTCTATCAATTCAAAGGATGAGATTAATAGTAAAAAACCTCCAAATCCAACCGCCCCGTGTTTCGCAAATTCAACGTCAACTTTAATAAAATTTAACTTTAATCTCAACCGTCAGATTAATCAAATCAACAGTTGAGATTTCATCCAACCGTCTCACAAATACTTAATGTCCTCCTGAAACTTAACCCTTACTTAACAAATATGAAATCCATATATGTGCACATACGCGCACCAATAAAATACTCTCTCCGTCCTATTATGAGTGTCTCATTTCTTTCTTGGATATCCCAAAATGATCTTCTCATTTCCTAAAATAGAAACTTTTTTACCTCTATATTTACACTCTCTTTCATACTTTTTATCCCACTCATTCTCTTTCATACTTTTTATTCACATTTTTCAATTTTCTTAAAAACCATGAAAGATCTCAAATGGGACACTCAAAATGGGACGAAGGGAGTAGTATTCTAAAAATTGAAACCCACCTTTCATCATTTTAAAAAATAATTCTCACATTATTTCCAAATAAATATTAAGTTAATGAGATTAAAAGGTAAATGGATTACACATCAGATTTGAGGTACGTCAGGTGACAAGAGAAAGAGATCATAAATACCGACCATTAAGTCAATACGAGTTTAATTTCTGCATAACAAGATAAATAATAAATAATTAGCTTTAGTATGTCTGAATAGTAATATCAATTCAGGGTAAAGTTCAAGAGAAACAAAGTTTATTGAGATGGAAAGACTTAATATCAACCGTTGGATTAGATTAATTTGTGGTTGAGATTAATGTTAGTTTTTATATAATCGGCGGTTGGATTTGCAAAAAACCCTAGCGGTTGAGAGTGACGGTTATATTTTTGAATCAAATCTTATCCGTTGGATGGTTAGAATTCAACGATTGAGATCGTGTCTTACGGTCTTACATTTATTTATCCGTCCTCCTAGAACCGTACTCTATCAATTCATTCTAACAAAATTGACAAGAAAATTTATAAATAACATATCATATTTAATAGATACTGCAGCTCTCAATTTTGAATAAACAAGTACAACCATAAGCATCACAATATCTTTTGACGTAGATTATAATCATAGTTACATTATTATTCATAGAAAACAAGTTAAGCAACCCCATACATACACACATATCTTTATTGGATCACACACCTGAGTACATCGATCACATATCACTTACAACACACATCAAGTGCCACTACTCTGTTTTCTCATCAACAGCCTGAGCAGTATTAGCAGCAACAGCAGTGGTAGCAGTACCGGCAGCAGCGGCCGCAACCTCTTGAAGATGAAGATCAATATCTAAAGTGACAGCATGACAAAAGTCCATCAAGGAAGTTGGATCTGGAATGCCATCATGGAGTTTCTCATACTCCAAAGTCCAGTGCACTACACTTCCCTCTCCATCCTTTTTTGGTGTTGCTTTTACTATGAGCCTGAAGTCCTTGTAGAGCTCCATTAGATCTCCTTCTATCACTCTAAAGGTTGTCGAGTTGTTCTCATGATCAATCGCTTCTACGATCTCCTTTGCGTAACTTTTTTTCCATCTAGCCAAAGTTCGACATATATTATTATCTCTCAGTTATAATTAGATGCATACAGAATAGCGGTTAACCAGTCAACCACTCATATATGATAATATACAAGTCTCGATCGCTAGGGCGATGAGTGACATATTTAAATAGAAACATACCATGCACGTAATCCCAGACGATGGTCGAGCCAGGAGTTCCCCATTCACCCTCATGCACGCCACATCCCTGGATGTTACTAGGGCTGACATTAGAAATGTGATGAGGTCTGCAACTGAACACATCATGGAAATCCCCAGCGTTGGACTTGATCTCCAGCGCGCCTTCTAGCTTACCTACCAAGCTCGCCGCGGTTTCAGTGACCTGCTCTACAGCCTTGCTAACCTCAACGCCAGCCATTTCTTAGAACCAAATATAGAGATTTGTTTCTTAAAATGAGTAAGAGAGGAGGAATATGAGGGATGCTAGCCTTAGGGCTTTCTCACCCTTTTTATAATAGGACTTCAATCATTGGTGGCAAAAATTACTATACAATATGTTCCACTTCCACCCACTCTCATTTTGAAAGCTAATAACATTTATCCATTCTTAATTATCTTCAGCAAATATTTACCGTCTATCTCTTAGAATAAAGTTCAATACAGACACACATAATTTTTGTAGGACAGCGAGACATGTCTTAATCATTAAATATTAATTATCTAACGGTTGAGATTTAAAGTAGAAAATAACCGTCCGTATTTTGTACAAATCAACCGCCTAATTTAAATAATAAATAATTTAATCTCTGTAATTGATTAATCAAAATTTAACGAATGAGATTGTATCCTTCGTTCTTACATAAAATTAATGTTTCTCTAGATATCCTAACTCGTGAGGTGCGCTCAAGTACATTCACACTCTTAATTTACATTCATAAGGTTACATCTCAAAAGTTCATATCATCCACTGTTTTATCAATTGGTGTCACATAACAACCAGTAATCCACTTGCATTTAATTTAGTGTTATTCACTAACCTAAAAGGTAGACGCGTTTCATCAATTGATGAACCGTGTATGAGATAGACGATTAAAATATACCCTTACAAATGTAATTTAAAAATAACCTCACTAAATTTGTATCTCAGTTGTAGTAGTTGTTCAAGAGATTGAAATTACATGATATGGATTTCAGGATTTGACAAATCACCGATACAGTCTAGAACATGTAATTGATATGGGCAGATATGCATCACATCGCTGTCCCCGCCTATTATTGCTAGATTCAATAGCTCTTTGTACCTCGATTGAATGTCAAATATAGTCATCAAAATTTCTTGTATTTGCATATCCTTTATTTAATACTATGTGTTTGCTTTAATTAGAGCGAACACATTTAGTTTTAGAGAGTGAGATTCATTTGAGACTTCATATTTTATTTGAAATTTTGAAATTCATGTATCTCACCGTTCAATAGTATTGATCCAATGCACACGCTTAATCGTGTGTCATTTGTGCATTGTCTTTTTTTCTTTTTTTTATATTTAAATATCTTTCACGTTCCACGTGACATCTTCCTACACTTTTCTCTCTTCCCCATTTACATCTTCCATCGTTGGATATGTACATTCGATACTGAGTCGTCTCAAGGAACCCCCCTAATTCTAGATATATGCACATTAGTGCAGGCATGGCCCATGTTCAAAATACAGTTGAGATAATCAAGACATTTCTTTATCATTACACTAAACACGGCCCTTCACATTTACGGCTTATGGCTGGCTTTAACACTGTTCATGTCATATCTCATAACGATCATATATCTTATATTGAAGGATGCAACTAGTGTGACTGAGAGGCGTACGCGTACGTGGTCCTCGTATGTGGTCGAAGTTGGATCACTCTTGAATGCATCATTAATCTCACAACTAATTTTACGAAATGATTTCGAGTTTCATACTTTCATCTTAGCTTGGATTTTGCTAATAACCTTTTATTGTGTAAAACCTTGTCACCAAAAATCTTACATAAGTTAGGGCCGTTTGATGACAGCATGCATTAGCTCCATGTTTTTTAGGGCTGTTCGATTGTTATATAATATTAGAGGGTTAAATCTGAAGCCAACTTTGTGAAATCGTTGCGAGCTTTTGAAGTACGTTAAGATGAACTTACAATAGATGATTCGGCATTGGACAATATGTGTTTAAGATTTCAAATGGACATGGCCATGCATCAGAGTTCAAATGGGCTTGGCAGTTGGATCGCGTCTCGGGTTGGGCCTTCGGGTAAATCTCACATTTCCCGGCCAGGTCCGGTAGGTCACTAAGCTTGGTTCTTACCACTTTCTCATCTTCCATTTACAGTAGATTTTATTTACCTTCTGACAATATATTTTTGTTTAATACAGATGCTAATAATTCATAAACAAAGAAATTCATTACACAACACAGTCACTTGGACGCTACATCTCTTGTTAAAGATGTAACACATGAAATTTTAATCAGTTTGCCATGAGTTATCACACCTACAATATAAAAACAGAGTGGTTTTCATTTGCTACTCAGGATAGGTGGCACGAACTGAACTCTGCGACCCCTGATCAAAAATCTATTTTTTTATAATTTTATCAATTAGTGAAAAATCAGCGCGCACATTTGCAAATCAGAATGTGCAAGCAGTTAAAACATATGCGAAAACACTTGAATCTCAAAATGTATATATGTGTGCAAGAATTTGCAGAGGAACCTAACCCTACAAAAACATACAGATTCAATATACTAAAATTTCCTTCCTTTTTTCATTCCTCATTCTAGCAGCATACAATACACTCATAAAAGCAGTAGCATTCAGGATACCATTAACACGAAAAGGCTCGGATCAAACAAGTTCTTCAGTATTCTTACCCAGGAAAATTTATGAAGTCTCTAAAGCAAAAATAACAATGAACGCCACAATTGTTTGAGAAAACATTTTCCTGGATTGAATAGAATAATATATATTCCTAAGAGAGTGTCCTTCCTATAATGTTATACGTGCAACATTTGATAAATAATATTGTCCAATTAAAAAAACACATAGCATCAAAGAAAATTGTAGGCTTTGAAATAGATATCTAATCACAAACTCTAGACTAAGTTTTTTTCAAAAGTCATAACAGTTGATTTATTTTTTTGATATCGAAATCTTGTTATTCACAAAAACAACTTTTGTGTCATGATTTTTAAAAGAAGGACGTTAGAGTCAAAATGCCTAAGCCTTAGGATGATAACTAGAATTGAGTAGCATTATAATGTGGAGTGAGGTTCATTTGAGATTTCTAATCAACTTTCAGATCCCAAATCAGGCTGTTAGATCAATTTGATATAATATAACAGTTCACAAAATCACATTTTTTAATTTTTTGTCTTTTAAAGAATAAATTCAAAAAATAAAAACGAAGTCAAAATGTGCAAATAGTCATGTCAAAGAGCAAATAACGAAAAAATTAAATGCATATGTACATCAAGGGTCGCAAAGAAACTGCACTCATGTGATAAAAATATGTACTTATAGTTTAAACAAGTTGCTTAAACGAAATTTCAAGCTTCATTCTTATGATTTCCACTTTTGATAAGATTTGTTGAAAAAACGCGAAATAGAACATAGGAGGGAAATATCTTAATAATTTCCATTCAACTTACACGGATCTTTTCGATTATTAAGCTTCTTTTTGTGATTTCCTTACAACTTCATCTTCTCAAAACACCCAACACATTTTGAAAATACCACATACAACTTCATCTTCTCGATTTCTTTATGAATTCGTTTCAAATTTACATCAATTAAACTTTGTCAAGTACGCACACATTTATCTGCACAAAATGACAAAATACACGAAAAAAAATCTATGTATTATTATATCAAATTGATCGAACAATAAAAAAATCTCTACATCTCAACAAACTCAAACTCAACAAACGCTAATTTTTAATCAGCAATAATAACAAACAATTGATCAAAAATATAATAATATTAAATTAATAAATACAGCTTCACAGCGGAGCTCACTTGCTTCACTTTAAACAAGACACAGTCTCTCTCCAGCTCTCCGATCTCTCTGCGTCATCTCAATACCCAATTCGACCCGAATCCGACCAGATTCGAACCCAATTCATATCACCCATCCCCTGATCCAACCTACACCATCTCCGCGCGTCCATTTCACGCTCTCCGACTTCCGCATCCAGTAAAGGATCCACCTTTCCTTCTCCGCAGCTACATTTTCCGTTTAAATATACTCTGACGATATCCCAGAGCTTCAATTTGGAACACGAGTTAGGTTTTGAATTTAAGGGTTTTTTGAAATTTGTGTAAATTTAGGGTTTTATGTGAGAGGGGAGTTTGGAGATCTGGTGAAATGGAGCGGGAGGGTAATGCGTCTCCGGCTGATCAGGCGTATGGTGGTGGGGAGTTTTATGGTGGTGGAAGGTCGGCGGGGTTTGGATCGTTTAAGGATGGGAAGAGTTCGTCTAGGAGGAGAGCGTCTATGAGGCCTAGTATGGATGCTGATGAGTTTATGACTTTGCTTCATGGGTCTGATCCTGTTAAAGTCGAGCTTAATCGGTTGGAGAATGAAGTTAGAGGTCTGAAGTCTGATCATAATGTTTCATTATTTTTATATTGTTTTGATGGATATGTTATTTTGACTTGTTTTAATGTGTGAGTGTGGCAGAAAAGGATAGGGAGTTGGGGGAAGCTCAAGCAGAGATCAAGGCATTGAGGCTCTCCGAACGTGCACGGGAAAAAGCTGTGGAAGAGGTCTATTTTTTCGCTTTTTGTTTTAATGTTCGCGTGTTTTTAACTTGTGTTTCTTGGCATGAAGTGTTTGAGTTTAGGATTTCATTTTGTTTCATGACGGTTAAATATTATGCTAAACTGTTCAGTTGTTTCTATGCTTCACTTTATTTTTGTACGCCTGTTTGTGATGACTTGTAGATAATGATTCATATGTAAAAGGGTTATGATTTATGAAATCTTTTGCCCACATTCATTAGTAGAAGAAAATGAACATGGTATCGGTGAAGGTCCTGAGAGTTTATAAGATGGTCTGTGATCATACTTGACGTTTTGTCTTATGTGAATGGCCTTTGTACCTGTATGCTGTTAGAGTATACAGTCTGTTTGAATTATTGTTTGCATTGTTGGTAGGTGGGGAACATTATGGTCTGTTAGATGTTGTAGTCCATAGCTTCATACGCAGCTGAGAGAATATGTTGATGTATACTCCATTTGGAAAAATTGCAAACATAGAAGGCTCTAGCATTATTATTTCGTAAAGTTAGAGTTATCGGTATCTTTTGGTGGAAAAGAAATATTTATGGGCTTTGGAGCTGATGTTCAGTAGATGTGTTTATGATATAAAAGCTCATCTGATACTTCCTGATAGAATAGTCTATATTGTAGTAGTTGATAGATAAGAGTTCAAATGTGCTCTGTTATTGTTGTTGGATTTTTTATGGTTTTCATCTTCAATTTGCTTTCATTTGTCGAAATGGCGTTTATATGCGGCGGCGTATGTTTCACATCTGGTTCCCCGTGCTATTTGTTCAGCTTACCGAGGAATTGACAAGGGTTGATGATAAACTCAAGTTAACAGAATCTCTTCTTGAAACCAAAGTATGTTTATATCCTTCCTTTTTTCTTGTTATTAATTATGAGCTTGATGATCAGCAAAATTATCATTTCAGAATCTAGAGATCAAAAAAATTAACGATGAGAAGAAAGCTTCCATGGCCGCTCAATTTGCTGCTGAAGCTAGCCTTCGGAGAGTCCATGCTGCACAGAAGGATGATGATATGCCACCAATTGAAGCAATTCTTGCACCTCTGGAGGCTGAACTGAAACTGGCTAGGCAGGAGGTTGTTATGATTATGATATCGTTGCTTCATTTGATAGACAACTTTATTAATTTTTAGTCATTTTCAGATAGCAAAGTTGCAAGATGATAATAAAGCGTTGGATCGTTTGACCAAATCGAAAGAAGCAGCCTTACTTGAATCTGAAAGGACTGTTGAAATAGCACTTGCAAAAGCCTCGATGGTGGATGATTTACAGAACAAAAATCAGGAGCTGATGAAACAGATTGAAATATGTCAGGTACATAGCGAAAAGCCTCCAGTGTCCTTGCGCAGTTGTTATTATTATTTGATGTATTCAGTAGCCTTATTGAATCCATATGATTAATCTTGGCAGGAAGAAAATAAAATTTTAGACAAAATGCATCGCCAGAAAGTTGCAGAGGTTGAAAAGCTCACTCAAACTGTACGGGAGCTGGAAGAGGCAGTTCTAGCTGGTGGTGCAGCTGCAAATGCTGTGAGGGATTATCAAAGAAAAGTTCAGGAGATGAATGTATTTTCCATGTACCTTTTTACTGATTCTCATTTTAACATGTAGATAGTTTTTATACCTTACTCAAACAGACAACTTTGCATCATCTATTTGTTTGTCTATCCTATATTCATCAGGAGGAGAGAAAAACCCTCGACAGAGAGCTGGCTCGTGCCAAGGTAACGGCCAATAGGGTCGCAACTGTTGTGGCAAATGAGTGGAAGGATGGAAATGATAAAGTTATGCCAGTAAAGCAGTGGTTGGAGGAACGGAGATTCTTGCAGGTCATTTTCCAGTTGCCATTTATAGTTTGCTAGACTTGTTAGTTGTGGTTATTTTACATGTCTCAATGCATTTACATTTGTTTCAGCAGTGTTTTTAACAAGTGTTGTGTTTTGTAGGGGGAAATGCAGCAACTTCGCGACAAACTTGCAATTGCTGAGCGTGCAGCCAGATCTGAAGCTCAATTAAAAGTAGGTCTATGTGTCTAGCATTACTAATGTGTACGTACCTCATAGGGTTCTGAACCTTGACATTTTCAAAACTTCTTCAGGATAAATATCAACTACGACTCAAGGTAATTGAAGATAGTTTTGAGAGGACCATCTTTCAGCAGTTGTCGTACTACATCCGAGGGTAGAAGTATTAGCAATGGACGTCGTCAGTCAATTGGTGGAGCGGAAGTGTCCAGGATGAACTCCAATGGATATTTACCGAAAAAGTTACCTTCATTTCAGCTCAGATCTTCTGGTTCTAGTTCAGTGCTGAAGAATGCCAAAGGTGCATCAAAATCTTTTGATGGTGGCACGAGGTCATTAGACAGGGAAGAGCTTCCTACTTAAATGCGCCAGTCAGGAATTATCCACCTGCTCAATCGACTGAGGTAACAAAGGAAGTGACACAAAATGACAATTGGAAAGAAACTTCAGAAGAATCAGCGAAAGAGTTCCCGACAGCAGAAACAGAAGAATCAGTTCCCAGTGTATTATATGATATGCTTCAAAAAGAGGTTATCACGTTAAGAAAAGCAAGTAATGAAAAAGACCAAAGCCTCAAAGACAAGGATGATGCGATTGAGGTCTGAATCTGTATAAATATTTAGTGTTACTCATATTATTTCACATATTAACTTGAAATGGTTCATCTCTATAGATGCTAGCTAAGAAAGTCGATACTCTAACCAAAGCAATGGAAGTTGAGGCCAAGAAAATGAGGAGAGAAGTAGCTGCAATGGAAAAGGAAGTAGCTGCCATACGCGTGGAAAAAGAACATGAAAACAGGTCTAAGCGATTCACATCAAAGGGTCCCCCCAGCGCCTCACAGTTGCTTCCTAGCAGGTACCACATCCATGACTCTCACTCCTTATTTTTATTTATTTTTCAAAAAATGTTCGCTAATGAACAATAATAATCAATCGTTTAATCTTCACCGAGTCTTTGTGTATGTTTCCAAATTCATTGTGTCATGTTCCTGCCTCACCTCAACATCATTTGTTTTCAACAGGAGCATGTCTGCAAGAACTGGATTAACACGAAGCACCCAATGATCAAAATCGTCCAAAAATATTTAACCGTTCCCTGATGTTTAGATTCAAGTCAGCTGCTCCAGCAATGGTGGATGTTATAGGAAATCACTAGAGACTAGTTGTGTTAACCTTTTGTGTGTTTGTTCCTCCTACTTTCTTCATATATGTAAAATGTGATTGCTCTTTTAACATTCATATTTGTTTCACTTTCAAAGGCTTTTAGTAAATCTAAACAAATAGAAGTCAATTCAATCCGGTTCAATCGTAATTAGTGTAGATTGTATTTGAACCGGTGGTTCAATTGAATATAAATTCATCTCAAAGCGATCAGATCAGACCTTCCCGTTTCAATAGTTACTCTCCGCTCCGTCGATCGCCGATTGCTCCGATCGTTTTCATCTGTTCACTAGCGTTCGTATCATCCCATAACAGCAACCGTTTCCTGATTAAGAATCTGTAAGTCCTTCCGTCCGCTTCGATTTTACCAAATTGAATCGTCGGCCTTGATCGGATCGGAATCGAGTTCTTCGTTTGATGAAATTTCTGTAGCTTATTGATCTGAACTACATTCTGTATTAGGTTGAATTAATTTGAAAAAGGCAAAGATGGTGTTAGCTGAGTTAGGAGGGAGCATCTCACGTGCTCTTCAGCAAATGAGCAGTGCTACTATTATTGATGAGAAAGTTCTTAATGAATGTTTGAATGAGATTACACGTGCACTATTGCAGTCTGATGTGCAATTTAAGCTTGTTCGTGATATGCAAACTAATATAAAGAAGATTGTAAATCTGGACGATCTAGCTGCTGGTCATAACAAGCGAAAGATTATCCAGCAGGTATGTGGAATAATTGTTTTCCAAATCAGGTTATATTCTGCTTACAAATTACTCAGTTAGGGAAGCGTGAATAATCTCGTATTGCTATGTGTTTACTCTTTTTAAGAGGCTTAGGATTATGATTATAAATTGTTGCATTGTTGTGGTATTTACTTTGTTTGAGTGTTTGTCGGTTACTCAGAGGCCATCCTCTTAGTTCACAAAAGAATTCTTAATGTAAAGATTCAGGCTTTTTGGATAAGAGAGTTGCGTTTAGCTTTACCTGAATAACCTGTTAACGTGCTTCATTGTGTGATGAAAACTTGTGAAGTCGTGTTACAATCCTTAGATGAGCCCTTTTCTCCCGAAGTCAGCTGCCATCTTTACTATTTATCAGTTCTGTAATGTTCAAACCTAAAATAGTATTCCCAATGTTTTTGGCATGGATTGCAGGCTATCTTCAATGAGCTCTGCAAAATGCTGGATCCTGGAAAACCTTCTTTTACCCCTAAAAAAGGAAAGCCGAGTGTTGTCATGTTTGTCGGTTTGCAAGGTACTTGCTTATAGTACTTATTTAGCTGGAGAAATGTTTCCCACGGGGTTAGCTACATAATGTCAATTTCACAATACTTGCTTTATATCACAACAGGATTGAAATAGCTTGAGACTTTCAAATCACTTTTTTTGATATTATAACTTTCTTATCACTGTTATTATTTGTGGAATGGCATTGTAGGTTCTGGGAAGACAACTACATGCACAAAGTATGCTTACTATCACCAGAAAAAGGGGTGGAAACCAGCCATGGTTTGTGCAGATACGTTTAGAGCTGGTGCTTTTGATCAGTTAAAGCAGAATGCAACAAAAGCTAAGATTCCTTTTTATGGGAGGTGGGTATTGTTACGTGTTGAATTTTATTCTATCATAATTTCATGTTTATGAGTTAATTGTGTTTGTTTCTCATTTCCCCTAGCTATATGGAGTCCGATCCCGTGAAAATCGCTGTTGAAGGTGTGGAGAGGTTTAAGAAAGAGAACTGTGACCTTATCATTGTTGATACCAGTGGACGCCATAAGCAAGAAGCTGCTTTATTTGAAGAAATGCGTCAAGTTTCTGAAGCAACGGTACTCATTTAGTCACATGTTTGACCTTTATATCTTCTATGTTTTCGGAAGACCTGATTGTATTTTACTGGGTCAGAAACCAGATCTTGTGATTTTTGTTATGGATAGCAGCATCGGTCAAGCTGCCTTTGATCAAGCTCAAGCGTTTAAGCAAAGTGTTTCAGTAGGAGCTGTGATTGTCACAAAGATGGATGGTCATGCAAAGGGAGGTGGTGCACTTAGTGCGTAAGTTTTCTTGGCTTTGTGTATGTACGCCTTACCTGTAATTCTGCAAGCACTTTTTTTATTTCGTACATTGAAGACTTTTTATGATTACGTTTGACGTGGTTTCTAGGATTAGGCATCCATACCACATATAATGCTCTCATATAATCTGCAGCATTAATTTACCGTCCATCATGGACGATTTCATGTAGGTTACTGCCACCATTTCTTGGATATTTTGTTCTTGCTAAGCTTTCAAAACACATGACTTTCAATTTTTCACGTGTTCCCAAAAAATATTTTTCAGAACCCTCAAATTCTAAACACCAATTGAATAAAAAATCATTCTATAAGATGAACCACCTTCTTTGTGCACTAGTTCAATGGATGAACTCTTTTAACTTTTTGTCATATCTTATCTTTCAGATGACTTGAACTGCTTTATCTGTTGTTGATGACCATGTAAATTTGCTTTTGTGAATGGCTGTTCTTGTGGTAGTGCTATTGAAAGACATATTCATTGATTTCGCTTATGCGTATGCAGAGTTGCTGCCACAAAAAGTCCTGTGATATTTTTTGGAACCGGAGAACACATGGACGAGTTTGAAGTTTTTGATGTTAAACCATTTGTGAGTCGGCTGCTAGGTATGCACTTCACTTGCATTGCTAAGTATTGCATATTAAGGTTTTATTTAACATGTGGAACTTGTTAAAACTCCTTCCACCATGTCTATTTAGGTATGGGCGACTGGTCTGGATTTATGGATAAAATTCAGGAAGTGGTTCCAATGGATCAATCACCTGAACTACTACAGAAGCTATCTGAAGGGCACTTTACTTTGAGGATCATGTATGAACAGTTTCAGAATTTACTTAAGATGGGCCCAATTGGGCAGGTAGGTCACTCGTAACCATTAAGTATTTTACTTCACTCTCCTGCGCTCTCTTTTGCTTTGAATAATTCAAATAATATTGGCAATCTGAGATATTTAAATTACTTATTCAATAATAGGTTTTCTCAATGCTTCCTGGATTGGGCTCGGAACTAATGCCAAAAGGACGTGAAAATGAGAGCCAAGCAAAGATCAAACGCTACATGACCATGATGGATTCTATGACCAATGAAGGCAAGCTTAAATAATCTTGAATCACCTGAACCCTCATTCTACCTGCACTCTTGGTTGACTCCGGCTTGACTTTTTTTCTATGAATCCTTCACAGAATTGGACAGTAATAATCCTAAACTGATGAATGAATCACGAATCATGCGGATAGCAAGAGGTGTGGTTGTCAAATCATTCAAGTAATGGAAATGTTTGAGAATACAAACGCCTTGCCAAGATCTGGAGCAAGATGAAAGGCCTTAAGATCCCAAAGAGAGGAGGTATGAGTGCTCTGTCACAAAATATGAATGCACAACACATGAGCAAAGCCCTTCCGCCACAAATGTTAAAACAAATAGGCGGCATGGGAGGGTTGCAAAGCTTGATGAAGCAAATGGGTTCCAGCAAAGACATGATGGGCATGTTTGGAGGAGGTGACAAGTAGAAACAACATCATACTAACTTATTGCAAAGTGTATATACTTCTGAATTATGCTGCCATTTATCTCCTTGTCAAAATTTTCTTTTCATATCCGAAAAAGGCTACTCAAATAGGACAAACTGTTCTGTTGAAGGTTTAACTTATTTCATATCAGATCTTGTTATCCAATTAAACAAAGCAGTAACAGATGATTGGAGTTGGAGGGCCATAAAGGTTAGCTACAAGCGTGTCAGCACTACAAGGAGTTGGTTCTGGATCTTGTTGATACTTTCTTGCAAATCTGGAATGTTTTCCAGAGTCTTTTGGAAAAGCAATCCAAATAGCTCATCAACAATCTCCTGACCAAAATGGTTGACGATCAGAGGCTCAAAGGTTGCCCTCATATGAAAGAGATTCGTATTCCAGTCAGCCACTGTCAGTGTACCAACTCTTGATGCAAAGCCATGCAAGTCCATTGTCTCAATCTTGAAATTTCCATTCCTGTCTACTGCTGCTTTTATTTCTTTAGGCTTCACTGCATACACTGGCAGATTGAAGGAATCCACTTGTTCTTCCTTGATAAGTCCCTGCAAGTACTTGCATAGAATTTTAAGAGATTTGTCATTCCATCAAAAGAAAACCAATACATGTTATTGAAAATAGAGTTTCAACTAGCTGACCCTTTTAGCCATGTCAAGAAGAGCTGAACCCATGAGCTCAAAAAGCATGCTATTAGTAAGACAACTTTGCGGCATACTGTCAGGACATCCAATGGATATCAAGACTAGCATCCCACCACTGACCATTTCCACATCTCTAGCTTTCAGGAACTCATCAATATCCCTCCCAAATTGCGCCACATGAGCGTCCACCACCACTACGTACTTTTATACCTCTTGCAACATCGAAAAATTGGTGTTGCATAGGTGTATGTTGCATAAGTACCTCGCGACATTTAAGTTGACGTTGCATAAGAGGACACGTTGTCTTAGATCACTTTCGCAACATACACTAACGCAACATCTAAACATGTGTTGCGTAACTTAAAATGATGTACTAATGCAACATACAGTTACGCAACATTACAATATATGTTGCATTACATGGAACAGGGAAAGCTTATTGACTTTTCAACGTCGTTTGAAAGTAAATAGTACGAATGGTTTATGATGATTGGTGAGGGTTTGTTTGTTGTCGTTCGGTTACGCAACATACATTGTCTTTGTATGTTGCAAAAGTATGTTTACATTAATTATGAAACTATGAAGGGAAATGGAGAGGAAAAATTGAGAGGGAAATTTTACAAGAATGAATAATGGGTGAGAGGGAAATATTTCGTGGAATAAAAAAGAGGGAATAAAAAAGAGGGAATAAAAAGAGGAGGGAAAGTGTGAAGGAAAATTGATAATGAATAAATATTTAGATTTAATATTCTAATTTTGATCCAAGAACTTATATTAATCGACTTAAATAAAAAAATTAAGTTATTAATTGATTGAATAATAATTAAATTCAGAATATATGTAGGATTTGGGGTATAAGCCTAGGAGTTTGGGGTATAAGCCTAAGGGTTTGGGATTTGGGGTATAAGCCTAAGGGTTTAGGGTTTAAGGCATAAGCCTAAGGTTTGGGGTTTGGGGTATAACCCTAAGGGTTTGGGGTATAACCCTAAGGGTTTGGGGTTTGGGGTATAACCCTAAGGGTTTGGGGTTTGGGGTATAAGCCCTAAGGGTTTGGGGTTTGAGGTGGGTTAAGGTTAAGCCTAAGGGTTTGGGGTTTGAGGTTTGGGTATAAAAGGGTTTGGGGTTTGGGGTATAAACCCCAAGGGTTTGGGGTATAAAACCTAAGGGTTTGGGGTTTGAGGTATAAGTCTAAGGTTTGAGGTATAAGTCTAAGGGTTTGAAGTTCATGGTATAAGCCTAAGAATTTGGAAAATCAAAAATTGGAAAACCATATTTCATCATTATGGATTTAGCATTTTATTAGAATTAAATTGTTTTATTTTGGAATTGAAATTTCATCATTCAAATGAATGATTCGTGATATTTTTTACCTTTGTTAACATAAATGATTAAGTGATCATGTAAGTATAAATGATGAAAATATCTAATATCTAATATCTAATATCTAATATCTAATATCTAATATCTAATATCTAATATCTAATATCTAATATCTAATATCTAATATCTAATATGAATATGCTATACGAATAGAACATCATTAAAATCTGATTTATTATTTTTATTTCCTAAATTAGTGATAACGTATCAACATAACATGTTTAATCTAATTTTATTGATTTTATACAATTTCTTGTACTATTTAATCCTAGAGTTGGAATTAAGTATTGAATGAAGGGTAGAGATTATAATCCGAGTTCATTTATACTAACCAATCATCCTAGGCCACATCATTAGGAAGAAGAAGAGGGAAATTAAAAAAGTAAGAGGGAAAACAAAATTTTGACAGATGTAATCTCATCCGTTGATATCTCAACCCTAAACCAAACCCACTTCTACTTTCACAGCCGTTCTCCTCTCCTTCCACTTCAACTCTCTACTCTGTCATCCATGTTACTCGACATATGCTCTTCTGTCATCTCAATCACCATGTCTCCATCTTCTACCGCTTCTTGATCATGTCTCCAAAGCCGTAGAAGGCGACATATCTGTTAGACGGAGAGTGAGTTGGAAGATTCGAGAAAGTTTGAGATGCGATTGTGTACGTACGGATCTGGGAAGAGCGAGCGAGAACGGGGAGAGGAGAAGGCGATCGATCGAGTTGTAGCCTTGTAGGTGAGATTGAGAACTGAGAAACGGAGAGGAGCGAGTCCGGTCGCCGTTCTCAATTGGGTTGATTTTTGTTCAATTTCTGATCCGGTTCAACTTTGTGATTTAAGATGCAAACTGCCCTGGTGTGAGTTGTGACTATACATTTTCAGGCCCTAGCTTGTCATCAAGTTCTTATTGTTTTTTCTTTGTGTTAATGTTGCTATGGTTTCTTGTGCTTCTGTAATTTTGTTTACGCATCTGATAATGTAAAATTTGGTTTCAGGTCAATTGTTACATTCCTGTACATTTGGTGCTGGAACTTCAAAAGGCATGGCCTGGTTCAGAAGTAAGGTGGAACCGGATGCGCCGTTGATCCTTACTTTCATTGGTTTTCAGTTTTCACAGATGGAAACTAAATGCTTCTCTGGTCATACACAGAGGTTCAGAATGGACTGCCAAAAATTGATATTGAATACACCACTCATGATGAAGTCGCAAAGAAAAAATTCCGAAGCTATTGGATTCAGACCTCTAACTGATACGTAATTTTTGGATTTGCAATTTGTATGTTGATACGTAACCAAAATTTTGGTTACTTTTTGAATTGTTTTTAATGGAATGTAAATTTAAATTTATTGTTTGTTGAATAATAGTTATTTATAAATTTGTCGAACATGCGAATGTGTTTTGATTATGTTGCTTAAGAAAAGGTATAAAGAAAAAACATATACTTATGCAACATATTTCACGTTGCGTTAAAATAAACACTGCACTGAGAGAAGCATGTTGCAAAAGGTAAAACGTTTATGCAACGTAGTCTAATGCAACAACAAAACGTTGCAAAAGTGGTTAACTCTTATGCAACATACTCTAGATGAATGTCGCACGGCTTATGCGACACGTCCTATGCAACATTATCTTTTGCAACAAGCTGTATGTTGCACGAAGCTTATGCAACACCTTTTCACTCTTTTGCAACACACACTTGCATGTTGCGTAGTGTTAAAAAGTACGTAGTGCACAGCTTTACATCCTCCTGCAAAATGAATCCTCCCTTTGTTCCAAGCCTTATTGTTTCTATCCAAACACTCTTCAGGGATCTTTGAAAGCCAATGTATAGCATAATTAGCGTAACCAAAGTGCAGTGATGAAGTTGGGAACAAACGGCCTAGGAATGAGGCACAACTGCTGTGAAGTAGGAGCGAGGTGTGGGGAGAGTGGCTATTAAGGTGTTGAAGTCATTAGTAGGTAAGTCATTAAAGAAGACTTGGAACTCTAAAGGGTTTGTATCATCCAAGGAGTTGGAGTTTTGAGATTTATATTTTTGTGTGATACAAGTGATTAAGGTTTGCATGGCTGCAAATGTGTTTGGTCCAGTTGAACATCCAAAATCAGCTAGATGAAATGAGCTTGATGTAGCTGAGGTGGTTAACAAGACATTTTTCACATCCAAATTTTTGTAGATTGAAGTTTCAATTAGGGTTTTCGCTATATCGAATCCCAACCCCTGCAAAATCAAACATATATAGATAGAGAGATACATGAAACACTTACTTCCAAGTGACTTTAAGTACAACTTAGTAATACCTGACTTTGGGAGTTCTTAGAGTAGCTGTAGCTTCCATCTCCAGCATTCATGGGTTCTGTCATTTATTACTTGCTGATGTTAAACTAAATAATCTGGTGAGATATTTATAGAAGAAGTTTCTCAGAAGATAGCCCCATGGCCCCCATTATTATTTTTAAATAAGAACAAATAATTGCCAATCTGGCCGGGTTTCTATATACCAGAGTTTTTTCAGTTTAGGGTTTTAGACATAATCACCATTTTCAGTCAAACTCAGAAAAAGTCATGGAATATGACTCTCAATTAACAATAATGCACAGATCGGATCGATCCACATTTTGTAAAATAAGACAATTGCACATACAAATAAACAAACATAATATTATTTGGAATGACAAGTTCTATTGGCTCTGATCACTCGAGCACATGCACTCTTCTTACAAAAAGATTCATCAGTATAAAGCACATGGAGGTATCTCTGTCCACTCATGTATGACCAATAACAATCATCCTTCAAAGTTCAAACAAAGTTTATCGTACCTAAATTTGCAGAATTGTACTTGAAAGTTGTAGTTATTCACCATTTTTTTATACTCGTATTACTCCCTCCGTCCCAATTTGAGTGACCCATTTAAGAACTTTCACGGTTTTTAAGAAAATTGAAAAATGTGAGATAAAAAGTAAGAAAGAGAATGAGTGGGATAAAAAGTATGAAAGAGAGTGTAAATGTATAGGTAAAAAAGTTTCTATTTTAGGAAATGGGAAGATCATTTTGGGACATCCAAAAAGGAAATGGGACACTCATAAATCATAATGGGACGGAGGGAGTACTTTTTTTTGAAAGTTGTAGTTATTCACTTAGTGTGGCTTAATTGTCGTTTGTGCTATATGGGAACCCACGTATCAGGTATACGTTATAGGTGTATTATTGCCTTTTTCACTTCTTTATTAGCTTCAGATTTACACAGTGCTCCTCATGAGATGCCAACACTCAACTTCAGCAAGCTTAGACTGTGTTACAAACAATTGATGTGACTGTTGTTCATCTTAGAAGCATGCAACATATTGCTATTTATAAGTGCAAGGTTATCATAAAATGGAACATGTCATGAAAACAGCAACATGTCACATGTCCCAAACAATTGCACAAAAGACAAGCCTCCCACCAATTCTAACGCTCTTATTTAGATATTTACCACATCGATTTATTTGCTCGTTTTTTCATAGAACTTAACATATACTTGAAACATTGTATTCATTAAATTGTAAGAGTATTTGATAGCACTTTTTATTTATATTAAATAGAAAATGAAAAATAAATTCAATAGATTTCAAATTCCAAAATTGAATGACCCCAGTTCTTCACTTGAACGACATCAACGGCTTCTGTGTACTCGCCTTCCGCTAGCCGCATCAACTCCATCTGACATGAAAGCTTGTAACTTTATCACTATTTAGCCATACCCACTTTCCCATTTCTCGCCATTATCTTCTCTTTGCTGCTTCTTACATTATCTAATTTTCATGATTTTTTCTCAGGCTAATCCGGTTACAGAACGTCTCCAGGGCGATGCTGCGCTGGAAGATATCTTTTTCAAAGCAAAGTAATTTCTGGGCTTTCTGTTTTGAAAAAAGGTGGAAGCTTTTGGGTGTTTTTATCTACTTGCTTCCTGTGTTTTCTAGGGTTGTATTTCTCATCATTGTAATCATGGATGCATTTTATAAATTTGAACTGAGTGTGTCTTTAGGCCATTAGTTTAGGGATTTGGTGAGTGTTGGGCTTTGATTTGAGTCGGCTTCCTGTGTATCTTCGGGATTCCGTAGATTTCTTTTGATGCTAAGGATGAAATGGGCTGTGTATACTTGATTGCTGTCTTAGTTTGTATCATCAGTATCTTGTAACTTCGAGTTAGTCTGGTGTCACCTCAGCACGTGCTATTTTCTAGTATATTAGTATGTAAAGTGTGAAATTGGAGTTGAAATATTGGTTTCACCTCAGCACCTGTAGATTTGTAAGTATCATTATTTCCATTGC
Source organism: Sedum album (assembly GCA_006409495.1). NCBI lineage: Eukaryota > Viridiplantae > Streptophyta > Magnoliopsida > Saxifragales > Crassulaceae > Sedum > Sedum album. The sequence continues at coordinate 41,292 of QZGG01001237.1, read as the reverse complement.
CTTTTTTTTACTTTTTGCGGAACATTATATAGAGGTTGTATCATGTGGAACCTCTCTTTTCATGGATCCATGGATCTATGGATCCCCCTTTGCAGCCGTTGATTGCATATTCTGTTTGCATTTTGGACGCACCAGATTGTGCCAAGTGTTTGTATTTTTGAAATGCACACGTAAGTTGCACATGACAAATGCACACGTGAGTTGCAAATGCTCATTAATGCGCTGGCACAATCTGGTGCGTCCAAAATACAAACAGAAAATGCAATCAACGGCTGCAAAGTGGGATCCATGAATCCATGAAAAGGGGATTCCACATGATACAATCTCACATTATATATTACATGCAGAAGATTAATATCCGGTCATTTTTCTTGCTTGTAGTTCACTTCTCATTGCAACATGTTATAACCTCGATCTCCAGCATCATAGTTGTAAATGTTAAACCCATCAATTTTAGCAGCTTAATGAATGTATAAGGTCCCTTGACTTGCGGTGGTCTTTCTTTTTAGACTGCATTGATTTTTTCTAAATTTTCACCAGAATTCATGTCCGGGACATGGAGTATGTGATGTGCCTTTGTGAGTTTAGATGGCGTAGGGGTAGGTGTTCTTGCAGAGTTGTTAGACAGCAGAAGCATCTTCCCATAAAATGGATCGTTGTCCCTCTATGCATGTGTATGTGAAGTCCTTTTATTTCCCTGCTAAATAGTTAAAGACTAAGTCTGTTTGTATTTGCAGGTACAAGAAGATCGCATGAAATATGAAATATTTGCACGGTTATGAAATATGAAAGTATATCAAGAACAAGAATCTTTTCACGGTTACGAGTTTGTAACATCTGCTGAAGGCACTAAGGTTAGATTGAATATATCTCGTATCATTTGTTCCCTTAATTACCTTTTTGTTGAATAAAAAACATCTCCATCCTGGAACAGCGGGGGAGTAAGTAGAGTTGCGAAAAAAGGGGTGTCTGGTATTATTTGGTAGATATGTAGGACTTAAAAATGAAGCAGGTTGTGTTCGTGCAGAACTAGTTGAGCCACCACACGTGAGGGCAGTTTGAACTAAAAACGAAGAAAAAGGTACTCGTAAAAGCATCCGAAGTTACCAAACTACTAAATTATAGGGTAGCCTAAGTGTCCAAACTACTCATCAGAACTCTTGCATAATAAAGTATATGAAGGTAGTTGTATGGAAAATTGGGGTCAGGTCACATAAGTCAATCTTTGTTAGTTACTTGCATTTTACATCACATTGCAGGATCATCAAGCTACAACAATATATCATTCAAAATTTTCTACTTTATCAATGCAGGTTTGCATCCTGCATCGGCAAGTCTAGGCTGCACTGGTGATGCTAACGGCAAATGCAAACAGTAATATTAGGTAAGTTATTCGGTAAGCAGGATTATTAAACGTGTTTCCTATGTCATAGGTCGAGCTACCCTGCAGGAAATAATGATTTCTTCATAGAGATTGTTACATAGTATTATCACTGCATTTTAGTTGAACAAAGTTACCTTATTGACACGTTTCTTGCAGCGAAAATGCAGCAACTTCCCATTGAAAATATACTGTGGAAAACCGCTGCCTTGCGCAAATTTGCATCCTTTTCCAACTAAACCACAGTGTTAGATTATTCTTTGTAGCAAGTAGCCAAACATATTACATTGGCATGTAAACTCAAAAGTTCATAAGAATATAAAACATTTGGGTATTTTTGATAGTCTTGTTTAGTTTTTGAGGCATGCAATTTGTTTGGTAAAATATCAACATTATCAACTTTGCATGCTTCCTTGCCCATCTACTCAAGCAAGCCTTGTATGTATATTTGACCTTTTGAGGATCCACTAGAGCAATATTACCCTTATAAAAAGGGCATTGGATCCTTCAAAATCTCTCATGCTTGCTTTCAAAGCTTCTTCTACAATCAATACATTCTTCTCCATCTTTCCATTGCTTGCTACTCCTCCTTATTATTATCCTCATCTTCAATTTCCCAATCTTGCACATCATGTTGTTGGATGAATTATACCTGAACTTGAAAAGATTGTGAAACCACAACTCATCAAATATACTTTCTAGAAACTCCCCAAAAAGACGGTCATTCGGAGCAGACCGACGAAACGATACACAGCATGGTTTTGGTGGTGACAGAAAGTGAAGAAGTTGAGTCAAGAAACTTGTGGAGTCCAGCTTCATCAAATAGTTATGAAGTCCAACAAGATCAAGTGGAATCTTGTGATGATCAGTACAACGAAGCTTCTTCCAAGATCCAAATGAAAAGTTCTTTAGGAGAAGGTGTTCAAGAAAACAGTGATGGGTTTCAAACTCCTACCAAAATCCTTGATAACAAGCTTCCATCCAATAGCTTAAAATGCCCACCTGCACCAAGAAAGCCAAAGGCGAAGCCATTAAGAAAACGTAAAAGGGTGTGTAGAAACTTACAGATTGAGTTTGTTACTGAAGTTGAGTCAGCATTGAGACTTCTGATTAACGGAGATCACCCAAATGTGAAAAGAGCTCGATCTCGAGGAGGGTGATCCAATGCATCAATCCATGATGTTTGAAAGTTTGAGTGAGTGTTAGTGTGATATAAAATACTGTTTTTTCATTACAGACATGTTGCTTAGATTATATGTCCCTCTCCAAGGCCGGGCTGTCTGCACTCCTACATGTGAAAATCTTGTGATACATTTGTTGAATTGTGTTTGAGTTTACTTTCTTCCTTCGATTGTTTTTTCAAAGATCTTAAAACCGTGTTGAAAAACAACTAAAATGGAAAGATACCCATTACCATATTACGAAAAATGATTCGAGTTCGAGCCCTGAATCGAGAAAATAAGTACTAGTACGAGTCTTATCCCGGACGAAAGTGTGAATAAGATCTACAAATGTGATGAAGGTAGGGTTAATATAACAAAAGGGATGTGTAACTTAAGGAGAAAGCTAAGAAAAGGGGATTCAAGAAGTGAGTAGGAAGGAAAGGTGTTGATGGTGCCTATGGTGGTGGTCATAAAATCACAATCAATACTTTGTTAGTTATGAAAACCTCCTCAACACTCAAACCAAGAAGAAGCCCTCTTGCTTTATATATCTTTTGTAATGAAGGTGCTATGTTGTCTTCCAAAAGGTTCAAACTTGAGGAAATAAATGACCTTTTTTCACATGCATGATGCATCTTTTTCATGTAAAAAGTGGTGTTTTCTCTTGATAACAACTCTTAAGAACATCATTTATTTATCTAAAGGTCAAGAAAACCCGTACAAACAAAATGCACGGGAGAATCGAACCAAAGTCGGATAATATGATTCACAAAATTGCAGTATAAGACGAGATCAGATCACAAAAATCTGTGAGCCTAAATAGCCGGTAAATACAAGATGGGTAGAAGTAAAACCTTTGTTAAATTTCTAGCCTTTTCTTTCCCTGCTGATAATTTATGCAGTTGAGGATCAGTTACCGCGCGCTGTTTCTCTACTGCACGAAACTGAATCTCCCTGAATATGGCTGAAATATATAACATAAATAATATATACTCTCTGCTCGCTAGAAATGCCTCTAGCCTCATTATGTACGGCACAAGGAGCATTTGAAGTCTTCATTCTTGTCTGAGATAATATCACTGTTGCATCTGAAGTGCATCAAAACCTTGCAGCCAATGCAGTAAACCATATCCTCCCCATCGTCGTCTGTGGTACCACACTTATGACAATTTACCTTCCAGTTGCATGGCCCTGCCTCGTATCTTAATAAGTTTTCTACATCCAGCCCTGATCCTTTCACCCAAACTTGCATGCATAGTTCTTCCCCATTTTCTGTCCCATGATTGAGTACCTCCTCGACCACAAATTCATCCATTATGCAGTACGTGTCCCTTAGCACGCACTGCAGCCTCATCTTTAGATGCTCCATTTCAATTCCTGTAGAAACTTCAATGATTTCTCCAGGTGGGAGTGGACGTGTAAAGAACCTCTTTAGCTCATCATGCTTTGGCAAAACACGAAACACTACCCATGTTGACATATTATTTTTTACTTCCTCCAGTTTCCACTCTTTGACGAAAAGCTGGCAGTCGATAATAGCATTAGAAGCCAAGACCACAGAATCAGAGTTTTTATAACCCTTTAATATGCAGCGATATATGTAGAATATATCATCAAGAACGTCAGTCCTAGGCATGATAACCGAGTTAGGCAATTCGGGCTCTGATAAAGGTACCACGACTGAAAAATGTGGCGGTTCTAATGGTGGAGGTAATGCAGTCTTATTCTTGTTATCACTCACAAAGGCTGGCGTCCTGGGTCCCTTAAAAGGCTCAATAGAAAATTCGAGCTTTCTGATTCCTGAATTGTATATTCGACGAACAACAAAATCCCCCACATGAACATTGTTCATGGATTTCAGCACAAAATCAATTAGCCCAGTATCCCCAATATGTTGCCTCATTATTTCACGAAGTTCATGGCGACCCATTTGTGCACATCCATTGTCTTTCGTCAGACCGCTTTGCAGAATGCTCACTACTGTTTGTGCAGATGATTCTAGCCTTCTCTTTGGATACCTACAATCCAACCTCTCAGCCCACGATGCTAATTTAGAGTACTTGGAGATACCTGATTTATTTGGGCTTGAGACTATGGCTCTATTCCTTTTAAGTTCATTCTTCATCTTGACTTGCGGACTTGTGCAGGTCAGAGACTCCGACATGGGTACAGTATGAGCACCACGAATAGATTTGAAACCAAGCATAAAATCCAACAGTTCTCCAATAGTAGTCAGTTGAGTTTCACACGCATCCTTGTAATTATTTATGATCTTACTGAGCACTTCATCACCAGAGAAGTCACTCAAAACCTTACTAATACTAAGTGAAGTAAGAAGCTCGACAGACCGGTTGTACATCTGTTCAGTTACTCCGAAGCTTCCTTTGCAAAACTTGTAGCCCCATTCCCCATACCATGATTTTCCATACATTATAGTGTGGAGCAAGCGAAGTTCCATTGGTCCCTTCCTCAACGCATCTCTCACCGTCACTTTCCTTTAAAAACCCACATCAAACAAATCAATGTGTAGTTAAACACAACTACCAAAAGACATGATATCTGATATCTGAATAGTTACTCGGCAGATTAATATCGGCATTTAGTTGTTTATAGTAAAAATAATGCATCCAGACAGTTACTTCATTATTTAAAACATTTGATTTTTATTTTTCACAATCAAGCGGTATATCTATCAATGACTACTTTCCAAAATTTTATAAAATGCTAAAAGCATACACAAAGTCAATTCCACTTTCATCAAACAATCTGTCTTAGAGAAACCGTTATTAATGTTCGACAAAAATCTACATTCTAAAAAGAACATCACATCAACTATACTTCCCTCGACACACTAAAATAATACCTTGTTTTGAGTAACTGGCACATCAAGTCAAACACTTCCATAACCTCCACCCTACTCAACGAGGCTGTACTAGTATCAGTACCATTCATAGCCAACAAATGACCAAATCCATTACAATGTATCATCCCATGAAGCAGATGCCTTCCTTCATTAAGCGCGTCATCACTCAAACACTTCCCCCACTCCCTTCCTCCGGCACAATCATGTGGTACCTCCTCTTCGACACAAAATGGTTCCCCCATCCTACAAACAGACACAAAAATAAATAACATCCAAAATCAAATCCCCAAACTCCTTAAAAACCCTAAACACAAATAATACCAAATGTAAAAAAATCAAATTATCAATCAAACAACAAATCACAAAAAGCGCAAGAAAAGCCCTAAAACATGTAACATAGGAATAATCGAAACCTCGTACCAGCAGAAATACAGTGAAAGCAAAAGTAACCATCAGGGTCAGGTCGTGCGAGTTCTTCAACAAGATAAAGCGGGAAGACGACGCCATTCCGTCGATTGACTAAAAGACAAAGCCAGACTCGAAAGCCATCAATTTTATACGATTCGAGTTCTGCGTAGTCGGAGCAGAACCAAGTGACGTTGTGATTGAAACTGGGGTTGGTGGTTGTGAGTGAAAGGGCTTCGAGTGTTGAAGGTTTTGAAAAGAATTCGAATGTGGGTTTGTCGGTTTTCGTGCGATTGCGGCGGTGGTTATTGTTGTGGTGGCGGAGAGTGAAGTCGGACATGGCGCCGAAATTTGGGAGTCGGAGGAGTTAAGGTTCGATTCGATTTGATTCGATTTTGAGGATTTCTTGATCTTGTTGTTGTTGCGGTTTGGGAGAGGAGTGTGAGAATGACGATTTTGCCCTCGGGAGGAGTGAAGGGGATAGAGGGTTGGGAGGGTATGGATGGAAATAGGGTTGCATTTGAAAAGAGGGATTTGGAGTGGGGTAGGGTTGTAGGACAGGTGACCTTTTTATGGAGGGAGGAGGACAAGTCAGCAACATGCAAGTTTTAGGAAATTGGTATTTGTTCCTTTTCTTTATTGTATTTAAATTGAATTTAGTAGAGGTTTAGGACTCTATTTCAAATTGTTTTAGGATTTTTTTTATTTTTTATATATTGTTGTAACATTTTTTATGAATAAAGATAAAGATATTAATGTTTTTTCTATTATAAAATATAAAAATTAGAATCAAATCTGATGAAAAAAGTCATCAAATTGAAGACAAATTGCATATGATTACCATTTACAAGAGTCTATCATGAATTTAAAATCCAGTTTCAATGACATTAAATGTTAGCCAACACAAAAAGTAACCAAACTGAAGGTCATGTATTTGTGAATGTTATTTCTATAATTATTTGAGTAACAAATTCTCAAAAATATATATGATTCAAGTATATGTTTTGATACTATTCAAATGGGTTTTGATAACTAGACTTTATTTGTTCATAAATTTAAACCTTTCCTGACTGATGAAATGATTAATAATGAATATGATTGTCTAGATTGATTTTGGGTTGGAATAAGTCCTTGAGAAATACTAAATATTTCTATGTTTCACTAGGATTCATATAATGTGGTAAAAATTATTTGTTTCGAGTTAAAACTATATAATTTTGACAAAGAATTCAATCAAAACACGATATTATTTATATCATTGAGTCTTGCCTTTTCTTTTTTAATGTTGTTTTAGCCAATTTATCTGGGGACAGAAAATATAAAGGTTTTAATATGTTGTTTAATTTGACGTGCATGATTAAGGTTCATTAATCAACAAATGTATTTGTATTTTATTGCACCACTTTCTCACAACTGTATAATGTTTACATTATTTATTTTTAAATTTAAAATCATTTACGTTTAATCTTTCACAAAATTTTTCTGACTCTAAACATGTTTCGAAACAGTAAATTCAGATAATATTAATGACAACAATTAATTACAAAAATTAACGTACGATTACAAAAAAAATTAATTACAAAAAAATGTGCGATGGCTCCGAGCCCGATCCGTCGTGCTCAAAATCGTTGCTGTGAATGTGATTTGTCAACATCTCGTTAATCTCTTGCTGCCCAAATCTCGATTCTCGCTCTTGCTTCAATACTCATTTGCATTTCGGACGGCCACACCTTAATCAGCCTTCAGTCGAGGTATGTGTTTGAATTTCAATTTGACTTCTTCTGGGCTTACTTGGTTTAATTTGGGATCTGTGAAGCACTTTTGGGGTTTGATGGATTGTAAAGTTTGTGACTTTTTGATTTGGTTATGTTGTGTCTTTTTGTTGGAATCATGTATGGTGTGTTTTGTTATAGGGCTTTATGGTGTTTTTTGATTCATGAATGTTGTTGTGTATTTTACTATTTAATTTGTATACATTGTTATTTAGGACATTTGTTAAGCAATGTGGTGGCTGGTGCTTGTGGTATACGATAAGTGATAATGTTTTGTTGCGATGCTTCTGATTGTCCGCGCAGAACTGTATTCAATGTCTGGTTCTGGTCATTTTGTCAAACTTGTAGCTAATTATACTGTTTAAGATTGGGAAGTTGACATTTTTTATGGATTTCAGTTTATTTTTTCAGCCACGGAAGTTGTTATAATGTCAATCCGTTTCCCCCATTTTTCCCATTATATTCTGTGATGGATAATGTCTTAATTGTTTCAGCTTTGGGTACTGATAAATCATTTTGATCTTCGCTAGTCATTTAACCAAGCTCCATTTCTCTTATTGATCAATTAGTCGCCTACACTTGTCAAGCGTCTTCCAGTAGATGCATTTCAGTGATTAACACGCTTGAAAATGGCTAAACGCTAAACATTCTAACTGCATTGAGTGAAATGTCATTGATCTGAATATTTTCTTCAAGTTTCTTCTATGCAGATGACTACTGTGAAAGTAAGCAATATATCATTGGAAGTAACTGAGAAGGATATTGCGGAGTTCTTTTGTTTTTCTGGTGAAATTGTATATGTTGAAATGCAAAGGTCAGTTTGAACATTAGCATACTTATATCTTAGAATCGAAAATACTGAAAAATTTAATTTTCACTCAAATGCAGAGAAAGTGACACAACTCAATTTGCATATGTTACTTACAAGGATTCACAGGGCTCAGAAACAGCAGTGCTATTATCGGTATGTAAAATATTATTAGGCTGTGATATTATTAAACTTTGTCATAGCACCTTTTATGTTAAACAATTTTTCCGCACACCATTCTTGATTATTTCCCCAGCAACGTAGAGATGGTTTTCCTGTGCCTGTTCACGCTTGTGATCATCACCATCTCATAATCAAAATAAATTATCTTTCAGGGAGCTACAATTGGGGGGCTATGTGTTGTCATAACATCTGCTGAGGATTACCAGCTACCTCCTGAAGCCCTTGCTCTAATCGCGTATGTTTGCCTATACATTGAGCTTATATACTTCGGTGCCATACATTTATCACTCCATTTTATTACCTTCTGCTCGAATACAAAAATCAGAAATAATTGGATCTTTCTTCTTCATAGGATTAAAATATTAGACAATTTAATTTGCTTACAGTCGCAGTTTAGAAAAATTGTTCAACGCAATCACCAAACTTGAATATCCTTACTGTTGAAATAATTTACTCAGTCTTACATATGGTCTGACTTCAATCTATATTTTGAAAGATTGGATATAACAACATTGGAGGCTGGAGCGCCACCTCAGTTAGTTGCTTACACAAAGTGCACTTGTTTCCAACATTCGTTCTATTTTTTCTTCTTGTTTTTGAAGGCCAAAACTCCTGGGAGCAATGACTCGGTCATCAAGAAGGGTGAAGATGTTGTCAGCGCAATGTTAGCCAAAGGATTTGTTCTGGGAAAGGACGCCCTCAACAAGGCCAAGGAGCTAGATGAAAAACACAACATTATCTCAAATGCCTCCGCCACAGTCGCCTCAATTGACCAAAAAATAGGTCTAAGTGAAAAAGTGAGTATTGGAAAGTCTATCGTCAATGACAAAGTAAAAGGAATTGACGAGAAGTATCAAGTATCCGAAAAAACCAAGTCAGCTTTCACACTAGCCGAGCAGAAAGCCAGCATTGCTGGATCAGCCATAATGAGCAACCAGTATGTTTCAGCTGGAGCTTCATGGGTTTCAACCGCTCTTGGAGTAGTTGCGAAGGCAGCGGAGGATGTCAGCTTAATGACAAAAGAAAATTTTGAAAAAGTTGAGGAAGAGAAAAAGAAAATATTATCCAAGGAAAGGGCTAGTATCATAAACAACTATGCAGAACTTCATCTCGACGACTCCATGCTAAATAAGCCTCCTACTGTTCCGGAACTTCCAGTAAGCTCGGCTGACGAAAAACCAAATTCTAAATGATTCAACCTGAGTTCAAATCAGCTATACATTTATCCAGTTACATTAATTTGCTTGTTTATGCCAGTTATGTTGACTTAGCCTTTCACTATGTAATCAATTTATTCTTTTTTACACATTCAATCACTTAATCTCTTATTAATCTGATTTTAATTAACTTGGATATCCCATTTAATTATTTGATGTTAATTATGTTTTAAACAATGTATACATAATCATTTTTGTATCGTTTAAAAGTGATTTCAATAAATTGATAATTTATTTAGAAAGTAAATAAAAGTTACTGTAAGTGTTAAATGAAGCCATCGATTATTGTCACAAGAGTAGGTTCATTATCGTACTGTTAAAAATTGTACAGTACCTTTTACAGTGTTACTTTATGAAAATTCAGCAACGTAATTGGTTGTAATTAAATGATTAACTAATTGAAAACACAATTAATAAAATAACTAATATTTATTCGGAATAATTTTTTAATTTACAACTATAATGAACTAACTTAAATGCTCTAAAAGTTTAGGCTAATTATAATTAATTTTACTCCGTAATCATCGTATTAGACAAATTACAATAATTAGGTGAATTGTAACTTTACTAAAAATATTTGTACCATTAATTAATCAAAGTGACGTTAATTGCTGAATCAGTTATTTGTTAATCGATAATTACTAATTAGTGTTTATAATGATGGAGTGAATTTCGGAAATTGAACCGTTAATTAATTAGTCTCGAAACTCAAAACCCTTTCAATTTCAACTGAAGCTTGGAGGTCCTGTTTTTGAAAGCTTGCAACAGAGATGAGAATCTGTATTTTGAAAGTTTTCCCAATATGGTATTTGAAAGCTTTCTTATCTCTTCTGATTTGGGGGATTTGGAGTTTAGTTTGCAGAGTGTGTTTTCGGAATGATGGTCTTAAAGACGCTTGGTGAAGACTTTGCAGATGAGAGTGAAGGTACGTTTGAGAGTTTAGTTTTGCTTATGAGTTCAATTCGTCCATTTCTGGGTTTCAAAATAAAAACACATCTAGCCAGTGTTAGACATCCTCGTCTTTGATCCTTTAGAATTCACATTTCTAATATGAGTTCTTTAAGCTCCAGACAGTCAAAAAACAAACAAAAACAGAAGCAGAAAGTTAGCACTTTCATTAGTTTCTCACTCAGTGACATTAGTCAAATTGTCGATTTTTCAGCGCAACCTATAGGAGTGGGAGCATATTCAGAAGTATTCCCAGGGGAGTATGATGGTAAATACATCGTAGTTAAACGCACGAAATTGACACCAACTTCAGAACCATCCTGGGAGGTAAGTTTCTACATTTATATGTAATTAAGTTATATTAGTTGTAAATTCTTATTTGTGCTGATTTGTGTGTCTTGCAGAAAGAAGTGGAATTATTACAGCGCTTTAACGGACATCCAAACATTTTTCATAGTTATGGTGCTGGACATAATGATCAGTTGAAGGAGGGTTACATAGTTTTTGAACATTTACCTATATCTCTGAAAGATATAGTGGAATGCGATTCTGGTATGTTTTGTAATTTAAATTAAGAGTCTGTAGCTTAACTGCAATAATATATATAATCAGTACATTTCAATATATTGCATTTTTTGTAGATATAAAATTGAACTGGAATGATTATATGGATATTTTATTCATATTGCAACCGGAATGAAGCATATTTCCGATACAGATTCTGGCAGCAGATATAAATATTTGTATCTTGATCTAAAACCAGAAAATGTGATGCTCACTTACTCTGATAAGGTAACTTAGCAATGAGTTTTTGAATATTTATACATTTTACCCATTAATAAATTATTTTTATATTTTATGCTCATGTAAATAGGGTGGCTATATCACTAAATTAATTGATATCGGATCTGTCGCTAAGGAAGGTGATGATCAGTATACTTACTCTAAAGAATACGCACCCCCTGAAGTTGTGAGTGGGAATTTGACTAGTAAGATTTTCAACAACATTTTATGTACATCAACTATTTGATGATTGAAGTATGTCTACTTGAATATGTGAAGATCATGTCATTTATTGTTTGGTAATGAGGAATATTTCGTATTGGTTTTTTGGATTTATATCTAATTGTAATTGTCCTTCATATTTCATGCTATGAAAACTTCAATATAGCTTTTGGCCAAAGAATCAATTATTTATGATTGTTGTCTTGATGTAGCTTGAAGGCCAGAATCAGATTGAATTGGTTTTCTTTCGCTGTATTTTTTATTTTGCTGTTTGAAACTGTGGTGAAATGTAGCTAGTCACCATTGTTTATGTGTTTTGTTTTCTCCAACTTTGTATTGAAGTATGAAAATTCATTGATATTTGTTATTATTACTTGTGTAGAAAATGAAGGAATAAGTGAAAAGTCTGCCGTCTCTGTTTTCGGTAAGACAGTTAGAGCTGTTTTGGGAAGAGAGAAATTGTCAAGAAGAGATCGAGAAATGAAAGAGAGGAAAATGAAAGAGCAAGGAAAAAGAAGAGGCAGGGCGAAAGAAATGCATGGTTACAAATGCATTGAAGAATTTATGTACATTAGTAGCTTCGTGTACAAATTCGAAAAGGGATCAACGGCCTGATTTGAAGGATGTTCTTGATGAACTCCTTAGAATACGAAATTTGAGCAATGCTAATTAGTGAAATTAAGGGCAAGAGAGCAAAAGAACTCCAATGTATTGCTGCAAATGTGTCCTAACATGTTTATTTGAAGAACATATTCTCAAATTTAGTGAAAGTATGTTTCATCTTATATTTCAGTGCTTGAATTTATTGGTACGCAAACTGACATTGATAGCCACAATCCAATTCCAACCATTTAACCATTTGTACTAATTCAAAGTAAAAACTCTTAATAGAACTCTGGTTAAACATTAAACAATAGAGCATTTACAACAAATGTTCTTAAATATTTTTGAGAGTGATGCGCGCACAACTGATGAACCAAACTCTGATGGCATGATAAAATGTCCTTAGATACAATTATTTTCGCTGTCTTTCAAGCTTTTGCAAGTAATCAACAACTTGATCAATGGTTGGACGCTTCCAGTAGTCAGGGTCGATGCATTGCATAACAAGTTTTGAGACTCGGTGCCCTTCAACAAATTTGAAATCTGATTCAGCTCCAAAACTTTTGTCAGCTAACGAAAAATGTTTCAAACCTTGAAGGCCTTCTGACGCAGCTCGATCATACTCCAAGTATGACCAATCATGTAAATAATTGTATTCGTCATTAAAGTCTATTTTCTTTGTGATCAAGTTCATAAGGACCATACCAAATGAGTAAATATCTGATGCTTCTGTATAATACTCTGCGCAGATAAAACAACATCACATTTAGATTAGTTAAGAATTGATATGGCTTTTCCACTATAGATAATTCAGTAAGCAACTTACCTCGATTTACGTGGGGATCAATGTAATACATCCAACCAGGATTACGCCATATAAAAGAGTGCTTCTTATCATTCAAAATTCCACCCGTAAGCCTCCCAAAATTGAACAATTTTGGGTTATAATCCTGCGTTGCAGCCAGTTAACATAAATAAACAATACCAATAAATAAAGCTATTATTTGGAAATAGATTGCGGAGAAGATAAGGAGTGCAATGTGGTTCAGAAATCTGCAGATATTTCAATAGCCCAGCAAGCTTTGAAGCAAAACTGATCCTGTGTCGCCAAGTAAAGCTATCTGCAATAGAAATATTAAGTTATTCTAGATATACCTTAATTAAGTTATATTCTGATTGTAAAAGAGTGAATTGCCAGGTCATTGACAGCACACCTTTGTATTATCTTTACTGTAAATACGAACTAGCTACACCAAGTGTGTACCTTTCTCAACGAGGTTCACAAGACAGTCTAGCGATTCCAAATCATATACAACGCCAAGTTTTCCACCCTCGTAACAATACCCAGCCAGTTTCACGATGTGAGGGTGGGATATAAACTTTGGATGTTGCAACAGGACTAATTCATCCTACAATATCATTACACCTAATTAAAACGTCTACATGTAACCTCGTATAAAATAAAGATATAATCAAATAGCAAGTTTTGATTATTATATACCCTCAATCGGCTTTCATCGTCTCCTTCCAAAATAAGACAGGTAGTAGCTTTTTCCCACGTTTTCACCGTAACTGTCTGAGACCCCACTTTCCCATGATAAAGTTTGCCAAACTGGTGTACATCAATGTAATTATCATCACTAAACCCATCGGTGAATTGCTTCAGCTCTTCATATGACAGTACAATTGGAGAACGATAGTCCCATTCTTCTAAAATAAGAACGAGGGGGCATTAGATAAAAAGGATAATAAAAAAAGTGTATACGGCCCAGTGAGAGCAACAGACCCACCTATTTCAGCGAATCGGTTACTATCATTTCCAACTAGTTTCGTGAACACGGCCTTCAGCATGCTCTGTTCTTTCTTTAAATATAAACTCAATTTCTTGGTCAACGATTGTCCAATTCCTAATCATTTCCAAACAATTAGATATCGTCAATGACATTATGACAAACTCGGAATAAAATACAAACATTAGTGAGTGTAACTGGGAACACAATTAATTTCTTATTGATTGCATAAGCGAAAAGATTTCAGTGATATCAAAAAACTAAGCATGAGGAATATATAATTCACATTTTTATGAAGATGAAGTACCAGACACTGTAGGACGTTTCAAGGGATTGTAATCCAAACACTGTATCGCAAGCTTGGTAAGCCTAACACCATCATTCACAGAAAACATAGCTTCTTTCTTCAAACTCTCATGCACTAGACAAAGCCCGAAACCTTCAAACGTTTGTCCAAATGTTATCTTCTGTAACTCGGTATGTACCCACTCATACAGAAATGGTTCAGGGTTTACATTTCTAGCTTTATCCACTACCACTTTCTTGGACAGCAAACTAGTAAGAACAACTCCATATGCAAAAACATCACACTTCTCTGACCATTTTCCTGTCAATATAAACACTCAAGTTGAGAAAACAAAACTAAACACTTCGTCTTAGGAAAAATAATGCAACTCATTACATAGAGAACTTGATATGGTCCTATTGGATGAACTGACATGAACCTTCATGAACATAAAGCCTTAACTTCGTCTAACAAAATTGATGAAGTCGAGACATGGAGCCCTCATGATGCATTTAGAAATTAGATATTCTATAATCTTAAAATGGACAGTGCAAAAAAATTAAGTTGTTACCAAAAATTGAAGCATTGAATATATGCAATAACTTAAAAATGGGAACACCGTACAAATAAATGATGACAGATATGCAGTTCACATAGGAATGGGGGTCTAACACATACACATGGATCCATATCCCATGCTGCCAGGCTATTTGCAGCGAGGCAGGAAACGACAACGTTTTTGGATCTATTTTTAATATTTCTCTCTTTCCCAACTTGTCCTTCTCTCTCGTCTACCCGTAGTACCGCCCCTCATCTTGATCTCCTCCAATTTCAATACACTCTGAGTTTTGCAGTCTATTACGACGGATTGGTGTGAAACCATATATATAGCGCCCTTTAAGATTTCAATTTCATCACGCATAAACATCGACTGTAGTTTTGCAATTTCACAAGTATCGGTTGTTGGCACTTGCTAGGTTTTCTATTATATGAGAAGTTCTCGACTTTGATGTTCTGAAAAGAGTATATCTTGTCCGATTGAGGATTGAAATCATGGTTGTGGATTTGATTCATCAATTGTCGAATTTATGACAGTCAGACGGGTAACTCAGGGGCCAGGGCAGTTGGAAGAGAAAGGTTTATTTGGAATCGTAAATAAATATTAAAAAATAGATCCAAAAACGCTGTCGTTCCTGCCTCGCTGCAAATAGCCTGGCAGCATGGGATATGGATCCCTAACACATCATGTACTAATGAAGTTGAAGTAACACATCATGTATGAAACGAAAACCAGTTTGCATACCATTGTGAATATAATCGGGATCAATGTAACCATGACATCCATGAACATACTGGTTCAAAATTTCTCTTTTATCTGGTAAGTGCCCACCAGATATCATACTGAAATCATACAGTTTTGGATTGTATTCCTGTAACAAAAAATATATCAATCGAAAAGAGAAGCAAAAGTATTGCCTGAGGAAAAATTCAGATAACATGAACGCACGATTATAAAGGTAACCTTGTCAAGCAGAATATGGGTTGCACTGACGTTACGAATAATATACGGAAATGGCCTACAGCCATGCATGTATGAGATTACAGATGCAAGCCCATAAGCAACTTTAACTCGATGAAGCCAGGAAAAGCTATCTGTATCAATTTTTTAGAAATCAATTTAAAAAGGAAATTAACAATCTTGCTTTTAAAACAGCAGAATGAGATGCATAGCATCTTGGTGTTTTCGAAAAGCAATGGCCAAACGCATACCTTTGTCTATTAGATTATGCAAAATATCCTTTGGTTCAATTTGGTAGATAATTGTTGCTCTTTCCGTAAGCAGTGAAATACCCATGAATTTTACAATATTTGGATGAGATACAACCCAATCTTCATGAGCGAGGCAGCTTTCATCCTTTATGAGAGATTAAAAAACAAAAAGGATCAACATAAGCTTTAACACACTTCAAGCAGACAATAAACATATTAAAGTTTAGTAACATACCTGTATGCGAGCTTCATTATCAGCAGGACGTATTTCGTAACTTTCGTTGACCTCATCGAATAATTTTAATTATAAATACGAATATTCACCAACCCCACGATAAACTTTACCAAACTGGAATCTTCCAATGCAGTTTTCCTCAGAGAATCCACCCGTCATCAGTTCCAATACATCACGATGCAAATTATTCAAGCGAGGTCCCATTCCTGAAGGTCACTGTAAGGACAAAATCAAAGCTCGATAACTCGCTACATAACATGAATCGAGAAGAGCAAGGCGAAAAGGGATTTACCTCCGAAGCCCGATTTGGAGCTCGTGTAGGGTTCGAATTTAATTTTAAAACCTGCAGTTACGTAATATTTGTATTTTTTTATTCAACAATTTTAGAAATTAAAAACATTTTTGTGTCAGTAAGTTTGATTTTTTATAAGGTTTCCATATCCTCTACTTTTGAAAAACCAATGATTCTACCTGCGTTCGAATTAGCTATTCATTTATTTGGATTCCACATAGCAAAATTATATTAATATATATAAAATTCAATTTTACTATAAGTAAATTCCTGAGTGATCTTGATTGCTAGACCGAAAGTATGACTGTCACACAATTTTTCACATTTGCAAATTATTTAGTTAATACATTTATCCACTTACATGTTAATCTAGATACTATATTTATCCGCAACTTTTGATCAATAACTACTCTATTTAAAGAAAAATTTGCTCATGTAGATTCATTTTTCTTAGTAGATTTATAAACCATACTGCGATTACTGAAATTCAATCAACGAATGCCAGCTTAGATAAAATTAGACATCCTAAACAATTTGATGTTCACATTTTTTAATATTGATGTGTGCATAACTGATTGATAATACAAGTATTCACATTTTCTTCCAAGCGACTGCAAGTAATTAACAATATGACCAATGGTTGGACGCTTTCGATAATCAGGATCAAGTCATGACGGCCTTTTGATGCAGCTGGATCATATATTCCTCGTAAAACCAATCATGTACTCCCTCCGTCCCACTATGTTTGTCCACTTTGATTATTTTATATCTCACAAATAATAATAAAAGTGGACAAACTTTGTGGGACGGAGGGAGTATATAACTGTATTCGTCACCAATAACTTAACTTATTCGAAAGTAAATGAAGACTTACATAAATAGGTGGTTAAATGAGTATTAGACAACCAAATTCTAAGTTTTATAATTACTTGTTACCTAATTCAATATCGAGTAGAATTGAAATTGTATTATAAATGTGTGCAAGTGTTGCATAATTCTACTTGATAATTATATACAAATGCATCAAGAATTGCATGATTATGTGTTGCCATGCACGTCTCATTTATGCACCATTGTCCCATACCTCATTAATTCTAGCTTTTGCAAATTAATTAATTGACTAATCCATTGTTTTAGTGTCTACGAGAAAAGAGCGAAATTTCGGAATCATTGAAAAATTAAACCGTTGCCAGCCCATCCTCTTATAACTCGAAACCCTATTTCCCAAGTTATCTCGTAACTCAAAATCTTGCAGATTTGTTTATCTGAGACGGAAATGAAATTGCGGGTTTTGAAAGTTTGCCGAAAATGGCATATGAAGGCTTTCAATTATTATGAGTTATGGAGTGTTTCAGGGTGAGTCTTCAGAGCCATGGTTTGGGTAATATGGTGGTACAGAAATTGCGGAAATTTCGCAGAGGGGGCAGAAGGTACATTTTTGTTTTCATTATTTTCCTGTAAATGTTGTAATGAAAGGATTGAAATCAGGTTTGCTACATATCTCTTCACAGATTACAAAACTTAGTTTTATCCAGCCACAAAACTAGCAATCCAACCACTAACATGTATGTTGCCTGTCTTCCAGAATTTGTTGTTGTTTTAGCTTCTTGCGGTGGTGCTTAGGTCTTGTGGCCTGCACTGACATTTTTGTAGAGTGGGAGTGATCAGAGGTTTGCCTTGATATCTCAGGGTGTTAGTTGTAGACTGGTTATGTTTGTGTCTTCTGCATCCTTAGTTGTCTTTCTGTGAACTGGTTGCTGTGAACTTGTTGCAATGAACTGGTTGTGTCTTGCTGTCCAGCCTTTTCACATTCTTTAAGTTTGTTGTCAAGTCATGTTATAGAGTAGTCAAACAGCAATTACACACTCCCTTAATTCCACTATGAGTTCATCCAGATCTAAACATTCCAAACAAAAACAAAAACAAAAAGTGAAAAGTTTTATTGATTTTTCATCCGATGATATTAGTCAAATTGTCAATTTTTCGGTCGATTATATAGGTGAGGGTGCCTACTCAAAAATTTACTTAGGCCGGCTACACGGAAAAGATGTGGCAGTGAAACAGTCAGTGTTTAGAAGAGTTTCAGAAGAGTCATGGCAGGCAAGATTTCTTTAATTATATGTAGTTATCAGTTACATTACTCGTAAATTTCTAATTTTGCTAATTTTAATTTATTTCAGAAAGAAGTAGATTTACTAAAGTGCTTTTCTGGACATCCAAATATTGTTCATTGTTATGGAGCCGGAATTAATGATGAATTGCAGGAGGGTTATATAGTTTTTGAATATTTGCCAATTTCATTGGATGGTATAGTTAAATGCAATATTGGTAAGTATTGCAACCAGAATTGACAACTCACTTACAACAATACATTAAATGTACCTAATTGTCATTCTTATTATAGATGTAAACCTCCAATGGAATGATTATATGGATATTTTTATTCATATCACTGATGGAATGAAACATATTACGGATACAGATTCTGGAAGTCGGTATAAATATTTATACCTTGATTTGAAACCTGAAAACGTGATGCTCACGTACTCTGATAAGGTGATTTAGCGATGAATAATTATTTATTATTCATATAGATGCATAGTTAACATTAGTTTGTTTTTGTTTGACATGCATATGGACAGGGCGGCTATCTCACAAAGCTAATAGATATTGGATCTGTTGCTAAAGAAGGCGATGCTCAGTACACTTACACTAGAGAATATGCGCCTCCAGAAGTTCTGAGCGGAAACTTGACTAGTAAGAATCATAGCAATTTTTTTAATGTTCTCCCTAAGCATGAAAATTATGGCTTGTACCAATGATGATTTGCTAGTAAGTAGTAAGTAGATGATAAAAGATTCGAAACCGACTTGTGTTATTTTTCTGCAAATGTAAATTTAATCATGTTCACTTATTCATTAATTGTTGGTGAGATTCATTAGATTCGATTGTGTCTTGTCTGGTCTTGGCATACATTAGTAATTGTGATCAGCTATAAAAAAATGTAAAAAATATATTTTTCATTGTCAATGTTAGTATTGCCAATTAGCCACACTCCTTTTCAAACAGATTAGTGAATAGCAACTAATATTAAAACCAAACGAATTAAATTCAAAATTCAGGTGTCGTATTGTGAATAATGTTTGGATGTTTTTGCTAGTCATGTTGTAACTTGGTGTTCGATAGTCGTATTGATTGTCTTGTAATTTTGTTTTGTGCATATTTTTGTTGAAAATATAAACTTGCTTAATATTTGTCGGTGTGTCATATCTTGTGTTGAAAATTTTGTTATAAATATTTGTATTTGTGCAGAAGATGAAGGAATAGACGAGAAGTCGGCCGTTTTTGTTCTCGGAAAGACAATTAGAGCTGTTCTTGGAAGAGATAAAGTATCAAGAAAGAATGCTGAAATGGAAGAGAAGAAAATAAAAGACCAAGCGAGAAGGAGGGCAGAAACAGAGAAATAATGAATGATTTAGAAACGTTTGGCAAGGCAGGCTCTTCAAAGAATGAAGAAATGGTCGGAAGAGTCGTAAAAAAATGTGTGACAAATATTGATGCATTGAAGAGTGTTTGTACTCTAGTAGCACATTGTACAAATAAAAGGAGGGAGCAACGTCCAAGTTTGAATGATGTTCTAAACGAACTCATTCGAATTAAAGATACGAGTTAAGTCGGTCTGAAGAAATAGACTTATTGTAATATGAATTTAGTCACGGCTTAATGCTTAATGTAATGCGCAACCATCTTACCACTTCTTTGGCACCAACTGTTTTGTATATACATAACTGATGACTTTCTCTCTCTTCCAAAAACTCCCGACGGGGTTCTGCCGTCCCACTCTGCTCCTTGGCGGATGTTAATGGTCTGGTGAGCTGCAGGGAGTCCTTTGTGGAGAGTTTAGAAAGTCGCTCGTCTCTCTCTCACTCGGTTGGGTGGGCGGCTGGTTCCCCGGGATTATCTTTCACCGCCGTCCACCATGTCCGATGTTCTGGTTTTTTCTGCCGTTACGGTTGTCCGTTTGTCTTGCTTCCTTCTCCGGCTGGGCTTTGTGTGAGGCTTTGCTACCTGCGCTGGTGTGTGAGGCTTTGCTGCGCCGTTGTCGTTCCTCTGGCTGCCGGCAGTGCTGTCGCCGGAGTCGTTCCTCTTTGAAGGTGGTGAGTCTCGTGCCTGCGTGTCTCGCTCTTGTGCCTCCACGTGTGCATCTGTGGTGCTGTCACGTTTTCAGGGCTACATTTCCTGGGCTGTTTGGTTTGGCACGTGTCCTTTTCAACATTTTCTCGGTTTTGTACATTGCTTCGGATATCTAACACGTGCCCATGTTATGTGCCTTTGACAATATTTTCGGCTCCTCTTCGTCTCGAATGTTCACATACTGCTGCGATTATCTTTCTAAAGCCGATCAGAGTCACCCATTTATTATCAACGGAATTTTGGGAGTATTTGAGTATAGTGGTTTTTTCTTTGTGCTCACTAAATTTCTGTCATATTTGTTCATCTATTTTTGTACTTATCGAGGCAAAGTACTCGATTAAGTCCTCAATTTATCTTCTCTTATATGTTTTAGACTAAATTAAGTCAGACTAAATTCGTTTAGCCTTCCAAATCCTCGTGTTGTACTTTTGGACTTATGCCTTTCAATAAAAAAAACTGTTTTGTATATACACTTTCATACTGTATGGGCTCGTGATACGTGGCTTTCTCTGAAGAGTCCATCTGTTTCCCTAGGTCTAACACGTGTCTCACCGTGTCCGGCTTACGTGTCCTGCATCAGTATTGTCTGCCGGTCTATGCTCTTCGGTTCAGAACCGGCTGTTTCGTTTGACTCAGTTACACTTTAGTCCTTGATCGATTCTCGTCCGAGAGTATCTTTCTGGATGTCTACAGTCGTTATTATTTTATTATCATCGCGTTCTCGGAAGCGGATCGTCATTGACATACGTTCTTTTCAGTTCTATTGTTCGCCGATTTTTTTGGTACTGAGGCGAAGTACCTCGTCCACTCTGCGCTTAGATTACTTTACTTTTGTGTTCGAGGTCTCTTTTCGCTAGTCGATTGAAATCAAGTCCTCTATTATATACCTTGTGAGTCTTTGTACTCGCTTAATAAAAAAAAGAGTTTGGTAATCAGTAAGACTCAAATTCAAGATTCACAAATTGATTTCAGAGTAAAGCATCTCTCAATAAAATCATTAAAAAATCTTCATAAATATGTGGAACATGCCAGCTTAATAATGATAAAACAAGACATCCTAAACAATTTGATGTTCACATTTGTTTGATAGTCCAGACTCCAGATGCTCGATAATACAATTATTCACGTTTCCTTCCAAGCGACTGCAAGTAATTGACAACTTGAACAATGGTTGGACGCTTTCGATAGTCAGGGTCAATGCATCGCATAACAAGTTTGGAGAGTCGGTGCCCTTCAATAAATTTGAAATTTGATTCAGTAGCAAAAGTTATGTCAGCTAATGAAAAACGTTTCAAGCCATGACGGCCTTTTGAAGCAGCTCGATCATACTCCTCGTAAGACCAATCATGTATATAACTATATTCGTCACCAAAGTCTATTTTCTTTGCTATCAAGTTCAACAAGATCATACCAAATGCGTATATATCCGATGCTTCTGTATAATACTCTGGAAAAAGTAAACAACATACTAGTCAGAATTGTTAAAAATTAATCTAGTTTTGTGCACATTAGATACTTCAGTCAGCAACATACCACAATTTGTGTGGTGATCGGCGTAATACTTCCAACCAGGACAACGCCAAATAAAAGAGTGTTTCTTATCATTCAAAATTCCACCAGTAATCTTCCCAAAATTAAACAATTTTGGGTTATAGTCCTGCATTGGAGCTAGTCAGCATAATAAACAAAATCAGTACATGAAGCTATATTCAGATAACATACATACCTTGTCCACCAAAATATTACAAGGATATAGATTGCGGAGAAGATACGGGGCATACACCGGTTCGATTATCTGCAGATGTTTCAATACCCTGGCAAGCTTTATAGCGAAATCGATCCTGCACTGCCAAGTAAAGTTATCTGCAATAGAAAGTAACATTCCTCAATTAAGTTATACAGAAGGGAAAAGATTAAAATAACTTCAAAAAGTTATGTTCCAATTGCAAAAGAGCAAATGTAACACCATCCAGTGCTAATTGTCAGGTCATTGCCCATGCACCTTCGTATCATATCCAATATACATATAAATTAGCTACATCAAGTGTGTACCTTTCTCTATGACGTTCACAAGAGAGTCTAGGGATTCCAAATCATATACGACGCCAATTCTTCCCTCCTCGTAACAATACCCAATCAGTTTCACTATGTGAGGATTGGATGTAAACTTTGGATGTTGCAGCAGGATTAATTCATCCTGAATATCATTACACATAATCATAACATCTACAAGCAGTCTTGTATATAATTAATTTATATATATGCAGATTATAAGTTTTGATTATTAAATACCATCATTCGGCTTTCATTGTCTCCTTCCAATATGAGACAAGTAGTACCTATTTCCCAAATTTTTACTGTAACTGTGTGAGATCCTATTTTCCCATGATAAAGTTTTCCAAATTGGTGTACATCAATGTAATTCTCATCACTAAACCCATTGGTGAACTGCTTCAAATC
Source organism: Sedum album (assembly GCA_006409495.1). Taxonomy (NCBI): domain Eukaryota; kingdom Viridiplantae; phylum Streptophyta; class Magnoliopsida; order Saxifragales; family Crassulaceae; genus Sedum; species Sedum album. The sequence goes on along the minus strand of QZGG01001237.1, from coordinate 17,917 downwards.
TTCATAAGACAGTATAATCGGCACATGATAGCACCATTCTTCTAGAAAAAGAACAAGATACCATTAGATAACAAAATTAATAACTAACCAGACCTTAAAAAATAAATGGAGCGCTAAAAGAGTGTAGAACACCCACAGTGAGCAACAAACCCACCTTTTTCAGTCAAACGAATATTATCGTTTCCAGCCAGTTTCTTGAACACAGCCTTAAGTATTCTCTGTTCCATCTTCAAATATAAACTCAATTTCTTGATCAGCAAGTCTTCAATTCATGTTAATCAGTTGGAAACGATTAGATAAAGTCATTAGGAAGCAACAGGGAACACAGTGAATTTTTTATGGACTTCATAAGCGAGAAGATTTTTAGTGACATCAAGCATACATACACATACTAGCAGGCAAAGGATTGCAAAAACATTGGCATAAGTAAATAAATAAAGCATGATGATGTATATAAAACACACTTTATGGAGATGAAGTACCAGAAATACTGAACTTTGAAGTCGTGACCACATTTCCAAAGCCAGAAAGATTGGCCTGATTACGAATGGTTGACAATTTCTGTAAACTTCTAAGAACTTCTTTCATAGAAGGTCGTTTCAAGGGATCGTAATCCAAACACTGTATTGCCAGCTTGGTAAGCCTAACACCATCATTCACAGAAAACATTGCTTCTTTCTTCAAACTCTCATGCACTAGACGAAACCCGAAACCTTCAAACTTCTGTCCAAATGTTATCTTATGTAACTCGGTATGTGCCCACTCATACAGAAATAGTTCAGGGTTTACAGTCTTAGCTTTATCCACTACCACTTTCTTCGATAACAAACTTGTAAGAACAACTCCATAGGCAAACACATCACACTTTTCTGACCATTTTCCTGTCAATATTAACATTCAAGTTGAGAAAACGACACTAAGCTATAGAATAATGCAACTCATTACCTAACGAACTTGATATGGTCATATATTGGATGAACTGACATGAAACTGAACTGCCACGCTAAACATAAAGACTCAAATTCATAAAATTACAGAATTGCCACATTAAACTGAACAAATTCAGGACCTTAATTGTCTTTTTATTTTTATTGTAGAGCTGATGTAAGTTCCAGATCATACTAGGCACAACATTGTACTAACTTTCATGAGCCACTGAATATGGTAGCCTACAGCTCTATACTTAAACCCAACTCTAGCATACAGCCCACCATGAGCCACGAAGCCCTCATTATGCATGTAGAAATTAGATATCCTATATTCTTACAATGGATAGTTTTGCAAAAATGGTCAAGTACTCACCTGATAATAGAAGCATAATATAGGCAATACCTTAAAAACAGGACCACCGTACGAATATGTGATGACAAATATGCAGTTAGCATAAGCATGGGGATGAACTCATTATGAAATAATGATGTGACTAAACGGTGGAGAATAAGAAAGAAACACCAATGTATATACCAGTTTGAATATAGTCAGGATCAATGTATCCATGACATCCATGCACATACTGATTCAAAAGTTCTCTTTTGTCCGCTAAGTGCCCACCAGATATCATACTGAAATCATACAGTTTTGGATTGTATTCCTGTAACAAAACAACCTATCAGTAGAAAGAGAAGCAAAAGTATTGCCTGCAGAAATATTTCAGATAACATGAGGAGAAGATTAAAAAGGTAACCTGGTCAAGCAGAACATGGGCTGCGCTGACATTACGAATAAGATATGGAACTGGCCTACAATCATGCATGTGTGCGATTGCAGATGCAAGACCATAAGCAACTTTAACTCGATGAAGCCAGGAAAAGCTATCTGCATCAATTTGTAGAAAAACAGTGAAAAATAAGTGTAAATAGTAAACTGGTTCCAAGTTTCCCACTACAGACTAATCATAGCACTTAAAACAACAGACTGAGATACACAACATCGCTTAATGTAAACAACATAAGGTCAAACATTAGTCTTTGATAAGTTTTTCCTAATTGCATACCTTTGTCTATTAGATTATGCAGAATATCCTTTGGTACAATTTGATAGGCAAGTGCTGGTCTTTCCCAAAGCTCTGAAATACCCTTGAATTTTACAATATTGGGATGAGCTACCACCCAGTCTTCATGAGCCAGACAATTTTCCTCCTTTACGTGAAGTTAAAAAAAAAGGATTGGTGTAAGCTTTAAAATCCATAAAACTAACAACAAATATATTAAAATTTCAAGTTCAGTAACATGCCTGTATGCGAGCTTCATTATCTGCAGGGCGTATTTCATAATTTTCGTTGACCTCATCAAATAGTTTGATAGTTAAATACGAATATTTACCAACCCCACGGTAAACTTTACCAAACTGAAATCTTCCAATGCAGTTTTCCTCAGAAAATCCATCAGTCATCAATTCCAATACATCGTGACGCAAAAAGTTCAAGCGAGGTGCCATTCTGCAAGCTGAGATGATAACATTGTAAGTCAGTAAGTGCATAATTAAGTAGCATACTGAGCTACACACTGAACAATGTAATCTTCGATTGTTTCGATGTTTAACACAAAGCAAACAACATCAATCGCAAAAGGACATGCAGAGGAGAGCACAGCAGAGCGAACCTGAGATCGTCCGACGCCGGTCGGTCACGAATTGGGGCTCGTCGTTAGGGCTCGAATTCTAAATGGTGTTTATTACTGTTTGGAATTAAAATATATAATATTAAACTATTTGAACCGCAATCACCTAAAAGCATAAAATAAAGGGGTATTTACTGAAAACCACACATAAGTTAAGAGTTTTTCTAAAAACCACCCATATATTTGAATCTTGTAAAATCACACCTTTAAGTTTCTAAAATTCGCCATAAACCACCCATACCACCTCTAATTACATATGCACACTTATCAACCATACTACTGGAGTTCGAATTCAACTCCTGCAAGTCAGCCATCAACTCCACCAACGGCCTCATAATCCCTGCCTGAACCGCTCTTATCTTATTCTCATTCAACGCACACAAAGCATATAACGCCGTTGACGCATCCTTCTTCCCGCGAATCGTCCCTTGCTCCAATAACTCCACCAACGGCCCCACTGCTCCCGACCGTCCGATCATGATTTTATACTCATCGATATGCAAGAGACGGAGCAGAGCGCAGGCGGAATTCTCCTTGGCGGTCGGCGTTCCGGATTTCAAAGCTCGAATTAGCGGCTTAATCGCCCCGGACGAAGCGATTGACTCCTTATTCTCGTCGCACAGCGAGAGGTTGAGAATCGCCGTGACTCCGTACTCCTGTAATTGAAGGTCTTAGGAGGAGATGAGCGCGATTAGTGGCTTGATTATCGCGGAAGCGATTTTCTGGCTTGTTTTTTGGCGAATTAGAGGTGGTATGGGTGGTTTATAGCGAATTTTAGAAACTTAAAGGTGTGATTTTACAAGATTCAAATATATGGATGGTTCCTAGAAAAACTCTTAATTTATGGGTGGTTTTTAGTAAATGTCCCTAAAATAAATAAAAACATTACATGTGCAGAATATTTAACAAAAAAGTGCAGAACACTTATTTTTTATGCTAGTTTTGTTTTTAAAAATATGCACTTATAATTTTTTAAATAAGAAATAAAAACTAATGGAAGAAGATATAGCGGTGAGCTTTAATGGCCAATTAGGGTATATATGAGCACGAATATTTTTCATAATATATTTTTAAAATGTTATAAATATATAAAGTAAATATGAATAAGGGAAAAGTTCGTTAAGGACGATTAAGTTTTTTAAGACAGTGAGACATAATCCGAATCATTGATTTATTGCTATCAACGGGTTAACTTGAAGGAGAATAATAAATATTTTTGACAAAATGATAAATTTCAATTGTTGATTTGATTAATCTAATGGATGAAATTAAAGTTGTTTTATGTTTATAAAAAAAATATAATTTGAAGTATAAACATTAAAAAAAGAATATAAGAAATGATTGCCGAGACAATAATGAACTTGCCCTTGAGCATTTTCTTAGAAATTGAAGCAGATGTCTATAAAACAGGCAACCAAAATGATACTTTCCTCTGTTATAAACAGACAGACCTTAAATACTCGACAAAATTCAAAGGTCAGTGGAAAACCTGCCAAGGTAGTTAAGGCTCCAAAATCGGTGGAAAGCTTTTAGGGGTAAAAAAACCGATCCAAAAACTATATTACTGCATATTGAGCTTCTCTAACAAGTTGACAACTTGAGTGATGTTTGGACGCTTCGAGTAATCATCATGGATACATTGCATAACGAGCTTTGAAACTTTTTGGCCTTGACGAAATTCAAAATCAGATTCATCACTAAAACTTTTGTCAGCAAACGAGAAGTGTTTCAAACCCCAGCGTCCTAGCGACACGGCTCGGTCATATTCATCATAAGGCCAGTCATGATAATAATAAAGCTGTTCGTCTATCACTGTCTTCTTTGTTATTAAGTTCAGCAGCACCATGCCAAAAGAATAAATGTCTGATGCCTTAGTGTAGTAGTCTGAACAAGAACAGCACAATGTCATCTGGTGTTGATATATATAAATCTCTACAGTAAACACAAGAACTGCACTAGTATTTCAAGGACTTTAATTTAATTGGTGGACATACATACCCTCACAGTTGGTATACGGATCGATGCAATGTAGCCAACCATTAAGCCGCCAACGATAAAACTGCTCCTTGTCATTCAGTATTCCTCCCAAAAGCATGCCAAAGTTGAACAATTTTGGGTTATAATCCTGTAAAAGAATAGACAATTAATAACTGAGGCATAAGAACGACCACACACCTTCCTATATTTGTGGAAAACAAACCTTGTCCACCAAAATATTATTCAGAAAAAGATTGCGAAGGACATATGGCTTGTAAGGTGGGTTGGAATCATGTAGAAATTTCAGAACACCAGCTAGCTTAACAGCAAAATTGATCCTTCTGCGCCAAGTAAAGCTATCTGCAAAAGTGAGAAACATACTACAAAAGTGAGTTCTTATGCATCCTGATTTCAGTTATAAATAAACCTATCATAATCATTTTTGTATGGTGTTAAACTGTTATATAGATTTCTGCAATTGTACATTATCATTCTAAAGAGAGTACTGTGGGATGCTAGGAAATACTACAAGTCATTTGGCCAAGCATTCAGTGACCATTAGGAAGGCTTCTGCTTTTGCGCCAATTCACAGAGTTGACAGTGTGCTTCTGCATATTACATTTTACTGGCAATATCTACTGGCATCAAGGATTACATTTGGCATAAAGAGCATCTCATCCATCATCCTAGAGCATGATTACTACCTTTTGAAACACTGAACTCCTGTCTTTCTCCAAGATATTGTGTTGATCTTGAACTTATATTTCATATTGGACATTTAAATCCGAACAAACATAGTAAAAGAAAAAAAACTGATGTAGTGAGCTCATACCTTTTTCCACAAGGTTTGCAAGAGAGCTTAAGGATTCCAAATCATAAACAACTCCAAATCTTCCAACCTCATAACAATAGCCTTTCAGTTTTACAATATGCGGGTTCGAAATGAAACTAGGATGCTGTAGCAGAATTAACTCCTCCTACAAGATTGTAAACTTAAATAAGACATCCGCATGCAGATACACGTATAAATGTGATTACCTTAAAAATAAATACCCTTAATCGCCTTTCATTATCTCCCTCCCAACTAGTGAAAACACCGGCATTTTCCCATGTTTTCACTGTGACAGCCTGAGACTCTACTTTCCCATGATAGAGTTTGCCGAATTGATGTGCATCGATGTAGTTTTTGTCACTAAACCCGCCAGTCCACTTCCTCAGATCATTGTATGACACTATGGTTGGAGGGTTGAAACTCAGTTCCACTAAATAAGATGAAGAGGCCATTAGAATATATGATATATACATTCACACGTACAAAACACTGCAAATGATAAACTAATGACAAAAGGTGTGCAGTGAGTTTCTATTTGATTTCACAACCCAATAGAGAGATGTGCAGTCATTTTGAATGCTAAGAAAATGATGATTGTGAGATTATATGAGTCAACCCACATCTATGCAGCAGTCCACTGAGATAGCAATGCTGGATAAGAATCTCCCTCAAGATTTGTATTTTACTTGAAAATAAGAAACTTACATTTCTTCGCCAGTTTGTAGTTGTCATTTTCCCCGAGTTTCTTCTTCATCTTTGGAAATGATTTCGACTTCTTTGTTTGCAAACTTTGTGGTATCTGGATGCAAAATAAGGGGAAATATCACATATCATAATGATGATGAAATAAACTATAAACACAAATATCATTGGAACTGAAAATACATAGATAAGCTTCCAGATCGCATGAAACAAAATTTCAAGGAATCCCAAGCAAGAAATGCACAAAAGCATAGATCCTAATGAAAAACATCATTTCGTGTTTTGAAGCTGAAAAGCCACAACATCATGAATCCAAGCATGCAGATGTACGAATATGATGTGCCAGAAATAAAGAATTTCAAGGCAGCAGACGTACGCATAAAGACTAAAAAGTCAAGGTGATTTTGAAGGATGGACAACTTTCTCAATCGTCGAACAACATGTCTCATAGTAGGCCGCTTTGTGGGATTGTTGTCCACACACTGCAGGGCCAACTTGGTTAGTGCAATTCCATCCTTCTTTGAGTAGACTGGGTGCAACTCTAAGTACCGGGCGACTAAGGAAAATTTGCAGCCTTTCTGATCATTTTTGCACATTTGAAACTCGTTACGCGCCCAATCGTATAGAAAATGGTCTTGAACTGTTTTCATAGATATCAAGCTGATAAGTACAACACCGTATGCAAAGACGTCACACTTTTCTGACCATCGTCCTGTAATAAAATTTAAAAGAAAATGTAAAAACAAAACAGCTGAAAAACTATCAGAAACATGCCAATTTTAGGTAGAACTAAGCACGTTTTCAAAGAAAATCAGGTCGTGCAACTAAAAGCATGTATTATAAAAGACAGAGATATAATGCATCCATCATCAAAAATACTTGAGTACGTCAGGATAGTTTACAATAAACTCCACAGACATAAAGCCTCAATTGCTGAATCTAAGGGACTAACAACCAAAATTAGGCAAAATGCAAGCTCAACTTGATCCTCAAATTCAGTAATTATACCACACTAGAAACTACATTAAACTCAATGTTGGCAATCACTGAAGACTCTAATTCAAGGTTCATAGTGCATTGTGGGCCTACAGTCTACACTCCCTCCTAAACTCAAATCTAGGCAGCAGTCCGTCCACCACTGAGGTCCAAATGATGATTGTGAGAATTAGATGAGTTAATCTCGCCGCTAAATTGTCCACTGATGGAGAAAATGATCATGCAGATTCCAGGGACCAACATATTACCCAGAACGCAGAAATGAAAACAATTAAATGCAGTGCAAGAGCTTAAAACAGCACCTAACATCTGAATATGTGATAGCAAGAACAGCTAATATGCATACAGATGCTTTAAAAGGTAACAAAAAATGCACCCACCTAATAACATTAATGAGTAAGCAATAAGAAATCTAAAGACTTGTACCATTGCAAATATAATCGGGATCAACACATACCGTGACATCCATCCACATACTGGTTCAGGAGTTCCCTTTTGTCAGTCAGATTCCCACCAGATATCATACTGAAATCATACAGTTTCGGGTTGTACTCCTGCAATAAATTCAAACAATTAGTATACAGTGGAACAAAGCAATGCCGTCAGAGAAGTTTCAGATGACATAAAAAATATAAAATGGCCACCTGGTCAACCAAATATGTTCGGCGCTGATATTAACGAAGAATATATGGAATAAGTCTGCAATCATGCAGATGTGCAACTACTGATGCAAGCCCACAAGCAACCTTGACACGCGAGTCCATGAAAAGCAACCTGCATATAAACATAACAAAAAGAAACAAAGTTCACTCTAACGGTGGCCCTTACAACTGACCAATATTCTAATCACGACTCTTTAAACGGCCACGGTAATACTTCTATGATGTTTGACAAGTACTGCAAACTATTGCGCAATAGAAACAACAAACTGGTCGAGTGGAAACTATTGCGCAATAGAAACAACAAATACTAGCAGTCATACCACACGTCATTCCATCAACTACATTGCCTACGAAATTAGAAAACAAGAGTAACAACCGTATTCACCGCGTATTAGTATTACATACCTTTGTCTATTAGATTATGAACCGTATCGAAACCTCTCATTTCGTAAACAATCAATGGTCTTTCAGAAGGCAAAGATAAAGCCCTAATTTTCGCCACATTGGGATGAGAAGTCACGTATTTATCGTGAGCTAGAAAGCTTTCATCCTTCAAAATACATAAAACATATAAAAATACATCAGCAAAACACAATACTAACGCTTAAACAAAAATATTGCGAGAGTAAGGTGCATACCTCTACGCGTTCTTCATTATCCCCTGGCTGTACTTTGTAATCACCAAGGTTGTCAAACACTTTTATAACCCAGTCTTCTTCATGTCTGTCTCCGACAGAGCATCGATAAACTTTACCGAACTGAAACGTTCCTATACACTTTTTATCGCTCAAATCGTCTGTAATCTTGCAGACGCTACTCCATGGAATAGAACTTAGATTAGATGACTTGAAAGGCGCCATATTAGTTCCGATCGGGTTTTGCGTAGAATACGGTTGAATCGACGACGAAACGACGAAACGACGAAACGACGAAACGACGAAACGACGAAACGACGAAACGACGAAACGACGAAACGACCGAAACGACGAAACGACGAAACGACGAAACGACGAAACGAGAGAGCGTGGAACACGGTTGAATCGGCGACGAAACGAGAGAGCGTGGAATACGGTTGAATCGACGACGAAGCGAGCGAGCGTGCGCCGTCTGCAAGCCGTCGTTTCTGTTTTTTGTTGTCTTGATAAGGACAAAAGGTTTTTTATATAGTGATTATTTAAGTGTAGTGTTACTTGCACTCCCCCAACACAAAACACTCCCCTCAAAATCCATCTTCTTCCAATTATACCTTTTTCATTTTATTTACTTTTCTTTTTCATACTTACTTATATTAAATAATTCCATTTAATTTTTAACGTAGCATATTTATAAAATTTCGATATTTAATATTTTATTTAAATATATATTATACAAATTAGAACATAAAATTATTTAAAATCCGCGTAAATTTAAAAATGTCATACTTTTATGTATTTTGTTTATTTTAATTTATGAACTCAAATGCATGCGAATTTTACAGAATTATTTATTTTGGACCGGTGATGTGACAAATGCATGCAATTTTTTTGCAAAATCATTTACTTTTTATTTTGTAGTGTATGGTAGTTGTCGCATTTACATGTGTGGGTGTATGAAATACATTATTGGTTTTGACTAGCGATGTGACAAATGCATGCAATTGTACAGAATTATTTATTTTGATCAGTGATGTGACAAATGCATGCAATTTTTTGCAAAATTATTTACTTTTTATTTTGTAGTGTATGGTAGTTGTCGCATTTATATGTGTGGGTGTATGAAATACATTATTGGTTTTGACTAGCGATGTGACAAATGCATGCAAATTGTACAGAATTATTTATTTTTGATCAGTGATGTGACAAATGCATGCAATTTTTTGCAAAATTATTTACTTTTTATTTTGTAGTGTATGGTAGTTGTCGCATTTATATGTGTGGGTGTATGAAATACATTATTGGTTTTGACTAGCGATGTGACAAATGCATGCAAATTGTACAGAATTATTTATTTTTGATCAGTGATGTGACAAATGCATGCAATTTTTTGCAAAATTATTTACTTTTTATTTTGTAGTGTATGGTAGTTGTCGCATTTATATGTGTGGGTGTATGAAATACATTATTGGTTTTGACTAGCGATGTGACAAATGCATGCAAATTGTACAGAATTATTTATTTTTGATCAGTGATGTGACAACTGCATGCAATTTTTTGTAAAATTATTTACTTTTTATTTTACTATAAAGAGGGAAATGGGCATGAGTTCATCAAATCACTCTTACACTACCATATCTCTCTATCATGGATAATGATTATTCGGTTTCATTTTCAAATAGCTGGTCCTTTGGGAATGAAATTCGTAGTGAGGAAAGTATCACCAACAACCATCGGGATTACACATCAGAATTTACCACAAACAAGGTTAGTTATTATCATTATTGTATGTTTATTTAGCCGTTTAGAAAAAAATATAAGTTCTGAAGTTTTGTTATTTATGTAGATATTTGAAAATAGAGAAGACATGATAAATTGGGTGAAGAAGGTTGGTTTGGAAAATGGTATTGTAGTGGTGATTAAAAATTCTGCGAAAAAAATGGAGTTGTTTTACCCATTTGCCATTAAGATCTCCTCCAGTTAAAGACAACGAGCGCGCAGAAATAGCCCTTGGACATGTTGGAAACCACTTCATTCAACTTTTTTTACACCCATATCATCCGGTGCCACCTATTCCAACATGGTGGTGGGAATATTCATCACATGAAGCTAGAGGGTGGGCATCTTCATATCAGACACGTATTAATCTATGGAATGATATAACGGGTTCGGGGCCTCCAGGAACAACATTTGGAGGAAATATTGATTAGAAATGACTACTTTTTATTTATCTATTTTTAAGTATTGTTGAATGTTTTTTAAGTATTGTTGAATGTTTTTTTAGTATTGTGGTCAAGAAAATATTTGTAGTTTGAACGCTTTTATGTTTTATTTGACTAGTATTGAATAAATTTGCTTATGGCGTTTTAATTGTTCGTAGCATTTATGGCGTTTTATGTTTTATGTTTGTTCGTAGCATTTAATTTTTTTTAAAGTATTTAAAAATTGCAAAAATAGTTAATAATTAAAATAATATAAAGAAAATTAGAATTAAAAATATTAACATTTAATATAATTAAACAAGATACAAACAAGTAAATGGCTTAAGAATAATTATGATTTGAATGAAGGGTAAAATGGTAAAGTTGACATGGGTGTTTTGTCTTGGGGGTGGGAGTAACAACTCCCTTATTTAAACTTTATTAGGCAACAGTCAATCTTAGAAATATTAATTGATTTTGATTAAATTAAATGATTAGTTTTATTAACTAAATCATTTACTATAAAGATCCAATTAATATAATAAATTATTATAAGGTAAATAATAATCCTACTAAATATGCACAAAGCTGGTCCATGGTCCACAAATTTTCAAAATTATGGGTTACAGTCTGGTTCGGTACAGAAGAATTACGGTCCGGTCTGAACCATAATCAAAATTAAATATATATACGTTAAAAATATTATTTACAATTTAATTAATTAATTGAAAATGATACAAAAAATAAAAAATGAAAGAAAAATATTGTTAATCTGATTCTAAAATTATTTTAATAAATTTAGAATAAAATAAAATAATACCCGGATTAGACGTAATTGGATCGCTCCAAAACGATCCGATCCACGGTCCTAATTTTCAGAAAATTATGACTCATCGATTCAGATCGAACTGTAATATTCCGGTCCAGTATGAATCGATTGCGCATCCCTAACACCGAGGCCTTTGACATTGATGACAAATTGGTTGCAGTTACATTATGCTTTTAATATTAATCTACAACATTTGTGTTAAAGATCAAAGACACTTGTTTTTTTGTAAAATCAAATGAATGTTAGCTATTGATTTGATTAATATAACGGTTGAGATTAAAGTTGAATTTTGATTAAATTAAGTGGTTGAATTTGACAATTATTTTTTAATTAAATTTTATTTGTTAGATTATTAATAAATAATGTAGCGGCCTAGCGGTCAGCCACTCAGTCAGAACAAAATAGAACTTACAACCAAATCAACTTCCTTCTTGTAACACTAGCATGCGTACACTCATGACTCATGCGATCAAAAATCATCCTATAGAAAACAAGTTGCTCTCAAAATCCTAATCAGACTGGCCAAAAGGAAAAAACAAGAAAGTAATCTTTTGCGATGACTTTATATGAGATTAGACTGTCGTTCGATCAAGTTTAAATCATCGACAGAGATTATACTTCACACATTGCATGTTGTCTTGTTACGATCGTACCTCCTATGTGTCCAACGTCCAAGTCACCTCCAACTTGGCTGCAAGCTTCAGTTAATCCACTAGAAAAAAACTTGGACTTCTACAAAACTCGCGTTCAAAACTCGACAACTTTGTCGAACTTCGATTCCACGTGAAATCATATTACGTTCAGCATGCAAAAATGATGAAAAAGCTTCGAAAAGATTCCACGTGCAGCATGAATTGAATATATATAGTGAAAAATTCTAAGTGGACATACATCTTTTAGTAAGACGGAATGACTTTATCTCAGCCGTTGATTTTTATCAATCCAACGGTTGATATTGGTAACCGTCAATCACCAACCGCCCGGATTTTTGGTAAATCCAACCACCCAATTAATTAAAACCAACTTTAATCTCAACCGTCGAATTAATCAAATCAACAGTCAAGATTACGTCCTTATGTCTCACAAAATTTATGTCTCTCTAGAACCCGATTCATATATATAAGATGATTATATGCCTTTGAGTTGCAGAACATTTTCAAGTGACGAAAAGTAAATCATTATCAATTAATATTTTCTATAACTAATAAGCTTCTCTAAATGACTAACAACAAAATCAATATGAGCACTCTCTCATATAAAAATTAATCAGACAAAGAAGACACGTTTTAAACTCATATAGCTCTTTTAAACTCATTATAACATTTTGGACATCAAGTTCAAGGGCTCTATGCCAAATTAGCCTTCACAAAGAAGACAACATTATATTACGATTTACGATTGAGGTCATTTAAAATTGTATCACGTGTGCTCCTTGACGAAAATATAATAACTTTACATAAAAATAAAACATTTAGTAGACCATAAGATATGCAATAACTTATTGGTAATAAGACATTCTAAGTAAGTATTATCAATCTCGTTTTAAGGTTCTCCAAATGTTTAACAACTACATCGATGGTTGGCCGCTCCTTCCAATCGCGACTATTGCACTGTATCACTAGTTTTGTGACCTTTTTCCCAATAGTGACCTCAAAATCAGATGCAAGTGTAAAACTTCTGTCAACTAATGAAAAATGTTTTAAACTCCAACTTCCTTTTGAAGCAGCTCGTTCATATTCATAGTAAGCCCATCAAGAGTTAGGATCAATTGAGACCCACCTTAAATTTCATGAACTTTGAGACCCATCTAGTAACCATTGGATCAAATTGATCCAATGGTTCAAAATTTGCGCTTTATAATTTTTGTCGTTTAGTGCATAAATGCATTTGTCGTTTTGTGCACTTTTTGTTATTCTTTGCATATATGCACTTACGTGGCAACGTGCAACTGGTTCAAAAATTAACATGGGTCGCACACAAATTGCACTCAGCCCATCAATCATAACAATCTTCTTCACCAATTTCTAACTTTTTGGATAAGTTCAAGATCATCATGCCAGAATAAATATTCAAAACTTCCGTGTAATAATCTACACAATAGAACACATGTGTTTAAGTTATCACGTCGTAAACAACACCAAATTTCCCATCCTCAAAACAGTAACCAATCATTTTCACAATGTGAGGGTGGTCTATAAATGTCGAATGTTGTAGCAGTGCTAACTCATTCTCCAAAATCACCACATATTGTAAAGACAAATTAATGTCTTAACTAATTGAAATATAAATAAATGAATTGAGTAAATGAATAATCCTTAATCAAATTTCATTGTCTCTTTCACGAACTTTGAAAAACTAATATTTTCTCATTTTTTCATTGTGACACTCTGAGACATCATTTTTCCATGGTACAATATGCCAAATTGATGTATGTCAATGTAATTTTCTTCATTAAAATCGTCAGTGAAGATCTTCAAATCCTCATGTGTAAGAACTGGAGCACGGACATACAATTTTGCTCAAATACGAATAATACATAAGTTAATACAACTTACCATGCATGCATGCAACCAACAATTTCATTACCTAAAGAGAATCACAAATATTAATAAGAATATTAATAAGATGAGGTAATACGAATTGAACCTCTACCCCACCTATCACAATAATTTACTTCTAACTTCAAACTTTGCTGCACCAGAGAAAACGAGTCACCTTCATTTTTTTCTTTTGATATTTGTTATATGCTCATTCATATAAGAGTTTCTCTTCTTATCTATTTCGACAACAACTTTCTTGGATAACAAACTTATAAGAATGACATCATATACAAGGAGCAATTAAGGAAAATTTAGAAAAAAATAAACAACATACTGTATAATACATTTGTAATCTCAAAAAATATATATCTCATATGTTTATAATCACAAAAACTTACTTGTCCTTCTAGAACTTTATCCTATATTAATATATTTCTAACTTTAAAAATTAATCTATTTATTATTGATAAAATAAATAAACATGACGTACAGAAAATAATAATTATTACATAATATTTGGTAATAATTACAATTCTACGATTTTAAACTACACACATTCAACATACATTTGTAATTTCGAATAATATATCTTATATGTTTATATTAGTATATTTAGGACTTTAAAATATACTATATTTATAAATGATAAAATATATAAACTGACATACATATAAATAATAATTATTACTTAATATTTGGTATAAACTACGATTCTACAAGTTTAAAATATATCTTGTAACTAACTAAGCATTGATGACACAACTCTCCACACGTTGAGTGGAAATAGACCGCTTATTTTTAAGGGAATATGAGTCTGTTTAAGTCTTTTTGTTAATTAGGTACAGATACATCAACAATCTTAACCATATTGGCCCGATATTGTTAAATTTTTTTAATTTTTTAATTTTTTTAATTTTTTTAATTTTTTTTAATTTTTTTTAATTTTTTTAATTTTTTTAATTTTTTTAATTTTTTTTAATTTTTTTAATTTTTTTAATTTTTTTATTTTTTTAATTTTTTTAATTTTTTTAATTTTTTTAATTTTTTAATTTTTTAATTTTTTAATTTTTTAATTTTTTTAATTTTTAATTTTTTAATTTTTTAAATTTTTTAATTTTTTAAATTTTTTTAAATTTTTTAAATTTTTTTAAATTTTTTAAATTTTTTTTTTTAATTTTTTAAATTTTTTAAATTTTTTAAATTTTTTAAATTTTTTAAATTTTTTAAATTTTTTAAATTTTTTTAATTTTTTTAATTTTTTTAATTTTTTTAATTTTTTTAATTTTTTTAATTTTTTTAATTTTTTTAATTTTTTTAATTTTTTTAATTTTTTTAATTTTTTTTTTAATTTTTTAAATTTTTTTAATTTTTTTAATTTTTTTAATTTTTTTAAATTTTTTTAATTTTTAAAATTTTTTAAAATTTTTTAAATTTTGAAAGTTTTCCCAATATGGTATTTGAAAGCTTTCTTGTCTCTTCTGACTTGGAGGATTTGGAGTTTAGTTTGCAGAGTGTATTTTCGGAATGATGGTCTTAAAGACGCTTGGTGAAGACTTTGCAGATGAGAGTGAAGGTACGTTTGAGAGTTTAGTTTTGCTTATGAGTTCAACTCGTCCATTTCTGGGTTTTGAAACAAAAACACATCTTGCCAGTGATAGACATCCTCATATTCAGAAGTATTCTCTGGGGAGTATGTTAGTTGTCTTTCTGCATCCATTTCTGTCTTTCTGCATCCTTATTAGTATGTTTGTGTCTTCTGTAGTGAACTAGTTGCAGTGAACTGGGTTGTGTCTTGTTGTCCACCCTTTTCACATTCTTTAAGTTTGTTGTCAAGTCATGTTAAGAGTAGTCAAACAGTAATCTCACACTCCCTTGATTCCGTTATGAGTTCATCCAGATCTAAACATTCGAAACAAAAACAAAAACAAAAGGTGAGAAGTTTTATTGATTTCTCATCGGATGATATTCGTGAAATTGTCAATTTATCGGTCGATTATATAGGTGAGGGTGCCTACTCAAAAGTTTACTAAGGCAAGCTACATAGAAAAGAGGTGGCAGTGAAACAATTAATATTTTCTAAAGTTTCAAGAGAGGCATGGGAGGCAAGATTCTTTAATTATGTGTAGTTATCGGTTACATTACTTGTAAATTTCAATTTTTACTAATTTTAATTTATTTCAGAAAGAAATAGATTTACTAAAACGCTTTTTAGGACATCCAAATGTTGTTCATTGTTATTGAGCGGAGCTAATAATGCATTGAAGGAAGGTTACATAGTTTTTGAATATTTGCTAAAAAAATTTTGAGAAGGGATTACAGGAATTCACTCCTACCCAATGACTCGAACCCGAGACCTGTTGGCTCAGGTAGTGGGTGCCTAACCACTCGACCAACTTCATCGAATATTTGCTAATTTCACTAGATAATATAGTGAAGTGCAATATTGGTAAGTATTCTCAAATTGACAACTCACTTACAATAATACATTAATCTCTTATTAATCTGATTTTAATTAACTTGGATATCCCATTTATTTATTTGATGTTAATCATGTTTTTTTAAACAATGTATACATAATCATTTTTGTATCGTTTAAAAGTGATTTCAATAAATTGATAATTTATTTAGGAAGTAAATGAAGACAATTGTAAAATAAAAATTATATGTGTTTAATGAAGACATCAATTATTGTCAGAAAAGTAGGTTCATTCACTTGTAAAATTGTTCCTTTTACATTTTACTTTAAGAAAATTCAGCAACTTAAGTAATATGATGGTTCTAATTGGTTGTAAGTAAATGATTAATTAATTTAAGACAGAAGTAATATAATAATTAATATTTATTCAAAATACTTGTCTTTTAAAATTTTGGCACAAGTGCTAACAATTGGTATCAGAGCGGTATCGATTCGGGACTATGTCAGTGCATATCAATGAAAGATCGATGCAGGTAACAATGCATGATATGGCTGACAACACGCACAGACATTACATATATTGATGTTTGTTGTATGGATCGAAAAAAACCAAATCATGAAAAGTTACATGCAATGCAACACAAACCTATTGTTGTTATTATTTGAGAGAATAATGTACGACTTCAATTTTATGTCACATGTAGCCTGTAGAAGTGCTTTAAAAGCAAATGAGTTCCCTGAGTTCTTCGCACACCTCCTCTCTATACCTCACGCTAATCTATCCTCATCTGCATTTCTCATGGCACGTAGAATAGACCGATCGTTTGATATAGAAGATGTCCGAAACATGACAGCCAATTTTTCCAATCAATTGGGTTTCGGAACTTATAATAGTGTGTTCACTTCGCCGGAATGAAATGCATTTCGTGGGAATGGAATGATGAATTTGGACATAGTTTCATTTTAGATTCATCCTTTCATTCCATTCCAACTGATTTCATTCCGGCGAAGTGAACACACCATTATAGTCAAGTTTATCATGGAATGCTAGTTGGAGACGAGGTTGCAGTAAAGGAAATTTCATTTGTATACCATGATAATGAAAGAAGGTTTGAGGTATGTTTAGGGTGTAAGTCATCTAAAATTATATGTTTATGTATTGATAATTTTAGTTTAATAATGTCAATTACTTTTTTTATTGATTAAATTAATTTATTTGCAGAAGGAGAGAAATATGCTGCAATTATTTGACGGGCATTGCAATATTGTTTGATTCTTTGGTTATTGCAGAGATAGCTTCCGTGGAAAAGGCTATCTCATCACTGAATTTTTACCCATATGCCTTCGTCAAATAGTGAATTATGAACTACAAGGAATTGAATTTACATTAACACATTTTATATTCTCTATCTTAAAAGACTATTAAAATAATATATTTTTTGCAGGAGAACTATGTAATTGGAGCGACATAGTTGATGTTATTGTCCAAATTGCTCACTGATTGGATTATAT
>QZGG01001236.1:0-73241 GCA_006409495.1 Sedum album | reverse complement strand
CCCAACATATCCGAGAATATACTCATTACTAACCTCTGAAACGTACCTGGCGCGTTACATAATCCAAAAGACATTCGCCGGAAAGCAAACGTACTGAAAGGGCATATGAATGTTGTCTTTTCTTGATCCTCTGCCGCAATGGGGATTTGGTTATATCCTAAAAATCCATCCAAATAACAGTAATGCGGCTTACCAGCCAACCGGTCAAGAATCTGATCTGTAAATGGTAGCGGGAAGTGGTCCTTGCGCGTGACTGCATTCAGCTTCCGGTAGTCTATGCACATGCGCCATCAAGTTTGTATTCTCTTTGGCACTAGTTCTCCTACCGCGTTC
Organism: Sedum album; assembly: GCA_006409495.1. Lineage (NCBI taxonomy): Eukaryota > Viridiplantae > Streptophyta > Magnoliopsida > Saxifragales > Crassulaceae > Sedum > Sedum album. Next base: position 72,908 of record QZGG01001236.1, on the reverse strand, counting down.
TCTTCTACAATGATTCCACCTTTCTTGGGGACGACATGGATTGAGCTCACCCACTTACTATCAGAGATTGGATAAATAATTCCAGCGTCGAGCAGCTTAATAATCTCTTTCTGTACCACCTCCATCATGATAGGGTTGAGTCTTCTTGGGCATCGCTGCACGGTTTAGCTCCATCTTCTAACAGAATTCGATGCATGCATACATCCGTACTGATTCCGCGCAAGTCATCTAGTGTCCATCCGATCGCGTGCCTGTTCTTGCGCAGTACGTCCACCAGGCGCCTCTTCTGCAGGTTCCAGCTGGCTTTTTATGATTACCGGTTTAGTCTCATTGTCGCCCAAAAATACGTACTTCAGGTGCTCTGGAAGTTGCTTCGGTGTGATTTTTGGTTCCTGCACGTTGTGAGAGATACCCGCATTAGCAACACATAACTCAAAACAAGAATTACCATACCTTGTGTCTTCTGCGGTGGAGGAACAGTCGGTGATATCAGTGGTAGGTTCAGCTTCTTCTCCGCACGCGTCTAACAGTGCGCGAGTTTGATGGCGCGCATGCTCGTCTTCCACTGCGTCGTCAATGACGTCTACTACGTTCACTGTGGAATCATCATGAGGGAATTGCATGCCTTTAAATATATTGAAGTGTGTGACCTCGCCGTCAACTTCCATTGACAAGGTTCCCTTCCATACGTCTATTCTTGTCCGCACGGTCATTAAGAATGGTCGGCCAAGCAAAACTTGCGCGGTGTCGGCGGAGACGTTCCCTTCCATCTCTAATACGTAAAAATCTGCCGGGAACACCAATTCCCCTACTCTTACCAATACATCTTCAACCATGCCCACCGGCTGTTTACAGGATCTGTCTGCTAGTTGGATTGTCAACCCTGCGGGCTTAAGCGGTCCAATGCGCAGAGATGTGTATAGAGAGTGAGGTAAAACATTTATTGACGCACCCAAGTCTACCATGCAATTATCTACTACAGAGTTTCCGATTGTACAAGGTATAGTGAACGTACCTGGATCTCGACATTTGGGTGGTACCTTATGTTGTACAATCGCTGAGGCGTTGGCATTGAGCTGCACTTGTTCCCTCTGTCCTCCTCTCTTCCTTTTATTTGTACAAAGAGCCTTAAGAAACTTTGCGTATCGAGGGATTTGCTTTAATGCATCTATAAGAGGGATACTGATTTCCACCTTGCTGAATAAATCATAAAGTTCCTGATCGAGCTCAGTCTTCTTGATTCTCATACTCTGTGTAGGGAAAGGAAGTGGTACATTGCTGTTAGATTGGCTTTCCTGCCTTGCGACTGGTGCGTCATGTTCTGGCGCTGAGTCTGGAATCTGCGCGTCTGTGCTTTTCCTTACGCGATTAGAAACTGGCGCGCCAGTCAGCTCTTTTCTCGATCTGAGTAATGCTGCATTGACACCATTCTGAGAATTAACTTTAGCAGCTTTCCTATTGTTTGTGATCTCAGTCACGGTTTCAGAGATCTGCGTCAACTGATTCTTAATTAAAGTAAATCGCTTCTCGTTCTGTTCCTGGTTCTTGCACACGGTCTCAGCTAGCTGACCTACAATCTCTTATAGTGACCTCTTAGGTGGCTGAGTGTTCTGCGCTGGTCCTTCAGCGCGTCTGTGTGGTGGGTTGTAGATGTTGCTGGCGCGCGGTCTCTGAAAGTTCTGCTCATTCTTCCAACTAAACCGCTCTCAGCTAAACCAAATCTAGGTTGTCCTTGCCTAGCTTGTCCGTTATTCCACCCACCAACAGCATTGACATCTGCGTGTTCTTCAAACAGCATGGGGCATGCGTCAGTCTGGTGATCTGTGGCGTGACAGAATTCGCACGTTCTCGCATCAGCGCTTTGCTTCATCATTAGCTTCTGCATTATGTCCTTCAGCTCCTTGATTTCTCCAGTAACATCCACTTGATGCAGTGATCTGGAACGGTTGTTCTCCAAAGAAACCTGATATCTAACTTGATCGGCCGTGTCCTCTATTAGTTTCCAAACATCCTCCGAATACATATTCCTCACGTTGCCTCCTGCGCAAGCATTCAACAACCTGAGTTCCATCTCAATTAATCCATTGAGGAAGTCTTTGATCAATACGTGCTGGGGGAGTCCGTGATTATAGCAGTTCGCCTCTAGTTCCCTGAACCGCTCAAAGTACTCAGATAATGATTCCCCGTGTAACTGTTTCGACGCAGCTAGCTCTCGTCTGAGTAGTGAGACCTTGGCTGCAGGATAGAACTTGTCCAATAACCGTTCCTGCAACTCGGGCCATGTCCTTATTGACCCCGGAGCCAGCCCCATCAACCACTGCCTAGCTGAATCACACAACGAGAATGGGAAAGCTCTCAACTTCAGCAACTCTGAATCCTCGTTCCCATTCCTCATGTTTTCACAGATGGCCGCGAACTCTCGTACGTGCTTAACTGGGTTTTCACTAGCCATACCATGGAACTTTGGTATGTAGTGAACAAGCTGAGTTCTCAGTTCGAAGTGACCATCAGGAGGCAGCACGATGCACCATGGTTGGTTAACAGCTTGAGGAGCAGACATCTCTTTAATGGTACGGCGTGCGACAGGTGGTGGCGCGCGTGCGTCCACATTGTTCAGAGGCAGGTTGTCATTCGTTGATAACTCAGCGTCCATTCTAAACTCTAAATCTTTGCGTACTTCTCTTCTAATTTCCTCGAGTTCAGCTGGCTATAGGCTAGCAAAGATGTTATCGGCGTTGCGCACTGCCGCGTCTGGAGTCTCTCTTCTTCTGCCGATTACACTGTTCTCTCCAAAATCTTCCATACAAAACAAAAACAACAGCTAGATTAAACGTAACTTTTTTTTTGATTTTTATATGAGAAAACAAAAAATAAATAACAAGGAAAAAGAAAAGAAAAGAAAAGAAAACTTCTCTAGCGCGTTCCGCGGCAACGGCGCCAAAATTTGATGAGCACGTCGTTGAGTGCTGCAAATTTGTCCCGGCTCTCCTACTAGTATAGTCTTGGTAAGCTGGGGTCAAATCCACAGGGAACGGTGAGAAGTTTACTTTCGATCTACAACTAAAATTGGGGTTTGTGAGTGAACAAGAAAAAGAAAGAAAACTGTTGCGCAAGTACAACTGGCGCACACACAGACAGCAAGTATAAAAGGTGTTTATAACAATTCAAGAGATGAGCTCGGTTCAGATTCTTCACTATGAATTTCTATGTCTATCCTCGGTCACTAAAGATACATGATATAAGTTCACGCCAGTTAAGGTCCTGTCACAGCTTAATAACCTACACATACATTCCGGTCAAGCTCCGTATGATATTATTATTCAATTCTAGTCTAGTCAACCACGAATCCGGTCAAGGTAGCTATCGACTATTCTAGTGTTACTCCTATCATTCACAGTCACGTACTTCTGATAGTTTAACTATAGATAATAGATTCTACAACTAAGTCTGCGGTGCAAGGCTTCGCTTAATCGCCAAATCTAATTATCATGCAATTGAGTTCGGAATAATAATACTAAACTTTATCATGCAAGTTAAGAACAAGACCTCAAAACATATAATTCATAGTTTCAGATCCAAACCGAGTTCAGTGAGTTTAGCTACTCATACTGAGTGAATACATCTCAAGAATAATTATAGAACAACTAAAATAACAACACAAATCTGAGTGGTGCGTCGTCAGGCTCGCGTGACAGCTCGCGCGCACAATCTGGCCGGAACTCTGCTCTTTCTCTTCTGCCAGCCACTAATCCGTGTCCAGCTCTCTAAGTACGCCCCCTTGTGATTTCCATGAAGCTTTGTATTTATAGTTTTGGCTCCTAGGGTTTTGACGAGCACGTCGGTGAGTGCTGCAAATTTATCCCGACTCTCCTACTAGTATAGTATTGGCAAGCTGGGGTCGAATCCACATGGAACGGTGAGAAGTTAACTTTCTTCTACAAAGTAAAACTGGGGTTTGTGAGTGAGCAAGTAAAGTAAGAAAACAGAAAACAAACACGCGTGACTCAGGTTGCGCGTGACTACACTGGCGCACTGCTACTAAGTTGCTTAACAATTTATGAGATGCTATCAGCTCAGACTTATCCTTATGAACATATGCTTATCATCGGTTACTAAAGATACATGATATAATGTTCACGTAGGTTAAGGTCCTGTCACAGCTTAATAACCTACATATTCTGGTCAAAGTCCGTATGATATTATTATTCAATCTAGTCTAGTCAATAACGAATCCGGTCAAGGTAGCTAATGCCTATTCTAGTGTTACTCTTATCATTCACAGTCACGTACCTCTGATAGTTTAACTATAGATAATAGATTCTACAACTAAGTCTGCGGTGCAAGGCTTCGCTTAATTGTCTAACCTAATTATCATGCAATTTGAGTTTGGAATAATAACACTAAACTGTATCATGCAATTTAAGAACAAAACCTCAGAACATAATGTTCACAAGTCAAAGTCAAGTTAGCTAGACATGCTTTTATTAAACATCTCAAGGTTTGTATAATAAACAACAATAGTGAAACAAAGAAAACTCAGCGTAGGTTGTCAATCTGTGCGTCGGTCCCTTGCTGCGCGTCGCTTCGTCACTCGCTCTGGCCCTTGTGCGTCTCTTCTAGCTTGATTTGGCCGGACGGCCCGGAGGCTGGTGTATGGTGGTTTCTTGCACATCCTCAAGCTTTGTATTTATATGCAAGCTTCTAGGGTTTCTAAGTTCAAAATAGGAAAGAGATAATCTTTGATTTCCATGTTTATCCCTAAAATCTCGCATAAAATATATTCTGCGCGTTGCCGACGTCATCTCCGCGTTTGCTGACGTCATCATCTGTGGTGCGTGACTTGGCTTGCACGCAACTTATCTTGCGTGCGACCGACTGGTGCGTGACCGACTGGTGCGTGAGCGACTCACTTGTGAGCGACTGGTGCGCGACCGACTCACTTGTGAGCGACTGGTGCGCACCTGCATTCTGCTCGGACCTTTTCAATTCTTTCTTCTTTGTTTCTTGCTGCGAAATAAGCTTCTAAACATCTATTTTTAACGCATATTCATCCTTAGCTCATAAAATCTCCTGAAATACAAAACTACACCAAAAGCGTAATCTTATACGAGAAAATATACAAACAAGCCTAGTGTAAAGGACATAAAATAGCATAGAAACATGCTCTATCAAATCCCCCACACTTACTCTTGTTCGTCCCTGAACAAGCGAACTAAGGACTAAAGCTTATCTCTTGTGTAATGTACGCGTGAATATTGGACTTACTGCGCCACACGTCTGCGCCACTCTCACAACCTGCGCAACTGTGATTATACAACACAAACTGATTTAAGTCATTAATTCAAACTTGTGTTACCTCTCTTATGGAATGCATATCAATTCGGATGATTGGGAGATAGTTCCTGTTTACGCACCGGTCACCGAATACTCATAACCATGCAACCGATCCTCAAGCTTCTGTTCGGTCGACTGCTTCTCTAGGACGTTTCTATCAGCTCCACATCCCTCTTTATTCCACTCAAGAGACACACAAAATTCGAAAAAATTAACAAAAAATCAGAATACGTCATATAAGCACAAATTAGCACAGGTGCGCGAGTACGCACACAGGTCGCGCAAGCCAGTGTTTCTCGCGCACAATTACCTCTTGAGATTTCACATGTCAGCTAGTCTAAGCTAAAAATAAACTAAACTAACCTAAGCTAAACTATCTAATTCCCCCCCACACTTAAACAAACACGTGTCCCCACGTTTCAGAAAAGTATAAAGGAGGAAATTGTATGCATGCAAAAAACTAAGCTATCTAAAAAAACAAAAAAATCCTAATGCAACTAAAACGTGTAAAGTAAAGTGACGGGTTACCTCCCGACAAGTGCCTTTGTTTAACGTCGTTGGCTCGACAGTACCTTGCGCAGACTATGGCGCACCAGTGTCTCCCCCACACTTGAATTTTTGCCTATTTTGTTATCAGCTTTGTTCCTGCATGGCAAACATTCAAGTGTATAATTAGAATCAGTGCTTAACTGGGATTAGTGACATCAAAACCAAATAAAAGTTTGGAATAAAAAATTCAAATCTGTTGATGTCGCGCGAGTCATGGCGCGCGTCTGCACTCGCTCATGAGCTTCTCTCGAACCATGGTGTACTCGCGCACCAGCTGGCGCGCGACTTGGCTCGTTCAGCTCCAAAGGTTCGTCCAGACCAAACTTTTGATCATATTTCAGACCACCCTTCTTTGTGACCTTGCTAGCAATGGCACTACACAAGTCCCAACCTGGTTTCCAACCAAAAGAAGCGCATCTTTCTCCATCCATGGTCATGCGCTTGGCCTTTATGCGACGCTTCCAATTCATGCGGCTTATTCAATGACCCTTCATGGTATGACATCCGTTTACGATTCAGCGTCAAGGTCTTGGTCACTGGGATTTGAACATTTGCTTTTTCTAACGAGTCACATATTGTATCCTTGGTAAGAGCATCTTTGATCAAGTGACCTGCTATATGGAGAGAAAGAAGATTGTTAGTTTTAAATGATAAATCACTAGTGAGAATGCTTACAACACTTTGCTCAATTATTTCCAAGCATGGAGGAGTCCAAAGTTCAGCGTGAACGACCAATTCCCCTTCACATTCTATGTGAACTGTTGACGCTTCCTTATCTAGCACATCTTCTTCTTCTTCCTCATCAGTTGGTTTGCTTGTTGGCATGTCATTGGGAGTTTGTTGCGCAGCCTCTTGCGTGATTGCTCCAACTGTGTTGTCTTGCGCAACCTGCTGCGTGAGTGGCTCGGTTGCATGTCCTTGCGCAACTTGCTGCGTTAGTGGCTCGGTTGTGCTAACTTGTAATGAGTGTCCTTCCACATCAGCCTCATTTGTTTCGGTAAATCTGCCCGCTATGTTTGTGCAACCCTCTCATTTATTATCGCCCAAACATCTTCGGGGTAACAATCCACAATTGATCCTCCCGCCATTAAGTCCACTAAGCGACGCTCCATTGAAGACAAACCATTGAGGAAGGACATGATAATGGTAAATTCCGAGAGACCAAGGTCGAAATAATCCTGCAACAACATCATGAAGCGTCCCAAGTATGCTACTATTGTTTCTCCTTGACGCTGCTCAATGGAAGTGATCATCCTACAAAGTTCATCCTTCTGTCTTTCGATAGAATATTTGAGCAAGAAGGCCTGCTCCATCAGGTCCCAACTATAGAAGACTTGTGCGTTTGACCTACCAATCTTAGACAACCAAATATTAGCAGATCCTGTTAGAGAGTAAGAAAACATCTTAAATCTAACCTCATCCAAATCCACTCTCATGGCTTTTTAGCAATGCAAAACAAATCGAAATCCTGTAAGTATGGAATTGGATCCTCCCCAATGTCTCCTCCATATTTCGGAACCTGCGAGATCAAATCATCGTCAACTTCAAAGAACTCGTCCACTATCGAATATCCCCATGAATGCGGTTGCTCTGAGTACTGCCATGAATAAGCCATCTGCAACTGTGGCCGCGCGCAACTAGAAAAAAGTTAGGAAGCAGAAACAGAAGTTGTTCGCGTCTGGTCGCGCGCAACTAGATATACTCGCGCAACTGTGGGTCACGCAAATTGATCTTGCTGCGTACGGACAGAAACAAGAACTTCAAAAACTAACGAACTGAAAGTAAGTACAAAAGTAAATGGAAAGAAAACTTCTCTAGCCGCTCCCCGGCAACGGCGCCAAAATTTGACGAGCACGTCGTTGAGTGCTGCAAATTTATCCCGCTCTCCTACTAGTATAGTATTGGTAAGCTGGGGTCGAATCCACAGGGAACGGTGAGAAGTCGCCTTTCTTCTACAATCTAAAACTGGGGTTTGTAAGTAGCAAGTAAAGTAAGAAAACAGAAAACAAACACGCGTGACTACACTAGCGCACTACTACTAAGTTGCTTAACAATTTATGAGATGATATCAGCTCAGACTTATCCTTATGAACATATGCTTATCATTGGTTACTAAAGATACATGATATAAGGTTCACGTAGGTTAAGGTCCTGTCACAGCTTAATAACCTACACATACATTCCGGTCAAAGTCTGTATGATATTATTACTCAATCTAGTCTAGTCAATAACGAATCCGGTCAAGGTAGCTACTGCCTATTCTAGTGTTACTCCTATCATTCACAGTCACGTACTTCTGATAGTTTAACTATAGATAATAGATTCTACAACTAAGTCTGCGGTGCAAGGCTTCGCTTAATTGTCTAACCTAATTATCATGCAATTGAGTTCGGAATAATAATACTAAACTTAATCATGCAAATTAAGAACAAGACCTCAAAACATAATGTTCACAAGTCAAAGTCTAAACTGATAAAGCAAGTTAGCTAGACATGCTTTTATTAAACATCTCAAAGTCTGTATAATAAACAACAATAGTGAAACAAAGAAAACTCAGCGTAGGTTGTCAATCTGCGCGTCGGTCCCTTGCTGCGCGTCGCTTCGTCACTCGCTCTGGCCCTTGTGCGTCTCTTCTAGCTTGATTTGGCCGGACGGCCCGGAGGCTGGTGTATGGTGTTTCTTGCACATCCTCAAGCTTTGTATTTATATGCAAGCTTCTAGGGTTTCTAAGTTCAAAATAGGAAAGAGATAATCTTTGATTTCCATGTTTATCCCTAAAATCTCGCATAAAATATATTCTGCGCGTTGCTGACGTCATCTCCGCGTTTGCTGACGTCATCATCTGTGGTGCGTGACTTGGCTTGCACGCAACTTATCTTGCGCGCGACCGACTGGTGCATGACTGACTGGTGCGTGAGCGACTCACTTGTAAGCGACTGGTGCGCGACCGACTCACTTGTGAGCGACTGGTGCGCACCTGCATTCTGCTCGGACCTTTACAATTCTTTCTTCTTTGTTTCTTGCTGCGAAATAAGCTTCTAAAATCTATTTTTAACGCATATTCATCCTTAGCTCATAAAATCTCCTGAAATACAAAACTACACCAAAAGCGTAATCTTATACGAGAAAATATACAAACAAGCATAGTGTAAAGGACATAAAATAGCATACAAACATGCTCTATCAGGTTTCCACGAAAAATCAGTTCAGGAAATATCTGTAGGAAATCATCTTTATCTCTAAAAATCAGCTTAGGAAATATTTGATCTCCAAAAACCGAACTTAGAAATATTCTTTGCGCATGATGATGTCATCGCTCCAGATATTTCGCTGTCTGCTAACGTCACCGTTTTGCTGTCTACTGCACGACACATACTCGCGCGCTCGTTGTCCTTTGGCTCGTTGCTGTTTTGTTGTCTTTTTTCTTGAGATTCAGCCTTCGTGTTGCATTTTTGTTCTAACTCTTCTTTTAAACCTGAAATACAAAACTACACCAAAAGCGTAATCTTATACTAAAATGTGTTAGAATATAAGCAGTGTAAAGGACCTAAAATAGTGTACAAAAGCACTCTATCAATAAGATTACGCTTTTGGTGTAGTTTTGTATTTCAGGATGAAAAGAAGAGTTAGAACAATAGTGCAACAAGAAGGCTGAATTTCGGAGCAAAAGATAACAAAGTTGACGAAGAGCCAAAGGACAAAAAGCGCGCGAGCAGTGTGGCGCGCCAGTCTTAGTCGCGCAGATCAAAAACTAAGCGATGACGTCAGCAATCAGCGAAATATCCGGAGCGATGACATCATCACGCGCAAAGAATATTTCTAAATTCGGTTTTTGGAGATCAAATATTCCCAAAGCTGAATTTTAGAGATAAAGATGATTTCCTACAGATTTTCTTGCTTAATATTTCTTAGAAACCCTAGGAGGCAAGACTATAAATACAAAGCTTCAGAGAAATCAGAGAGAGAGAGAGAGGCGGAGATTCTGGTGAATTGAAGAAGGATCGAAATTCTGCCGGCGCAAGACTGTTACGCGCACTGACGACGCGCGCACCAGGCTATAGTGTTATTACTTGTTGTTTACATATAGATATTGAGATGAATATGTTCAGCATGTCTAGCTAACTTGTTTAATTCATTTTAGACTTTAATCTATGAATCATATGTTTTGAGGTTTTGTTCTTAATGTTTGACCTGTTTAGTATTATTACTCCGAGCATACTTGCATGATAACTAGTTTAGATAGTTAGGCGAAGCCTTTACCAGCAGACCTAATTATAGACTCTATTATCTCTCGTTAAACTATCAGATGTACGCTACAGTGAATGATAGGAGTAGCACTAGAATAGTTAATCACTACCTTTAGATTCGTGGTTAGTTAGACTAGGTTGGGAGTAATATCATATAAACCTTTACCGGAATATATAAGTTATTAAGCCTTTACGGACCTTAACTTGCGTGGACAATCTGTCATAGATCTTTAGAAACCAGTGATAAACATAGAAGTTCATAGTGATAAGTCTAAGCTGAGCTCATCTCATATTTATATTTCACACTCGTAGTTAATTCTGTGCGCCAGTAGTAGACTCACGCTCCTGTTTTCTATTTTTTACTTGTTTAACTCACAACCCCAATCTTAGTTGTAGATCAAAGGAGACTTCTCACCGTTCCCTGTGGATTCGACCCCAGCTTGCCAATACTATACTAGTAGGAGAGTCGGGACAAATTTGCAGCACTCAACGACGTGCTCGTCAACCTCTCTTTGGACCACCTCCATCATCTGAGGATTCAATCTGCGCTGAGGTTGTCGTACTGGTCTCGCACCATCCTCTTAAAGGATTCGATGCATACACACAGTAGGACTAAGTCCTTTGATGTCAGCTAGTGTCCATCCTATGGCTGTCTTGTGCACCTTCAACACCTGTGTGAGTCTCAACTCTTGCTCCGGCTCTAGATCCTTCCTAATAATAACCGGTAAAGTTTCTGCTTCTCCCAAAAAGATATACTTCAAATGATCGGGAAGCGTCTTTAGTTCTACAGTAGGAGCCTGCAAAACAGAAGGGACAGGTATAGGGTTACTACACAGTTTAACTTCATTAATCTCATACCTGATGCTGTCCACAGCTTTGCAGCTCTCACTAAGAACCTCCTCCAAGGTATCTTCTCCATACAAGAATTCATTTTTCAATACATCTGATCCATCCATCACCTCTATGGAATGAATTCCTGCAACATTAGAAGGATACTGCGTAGATCTAAACAAATTAACCTTCACTACCTCTCCATCTACCTCCATGGAGAGCTCACCTGTCTTTGAATCGACCTTTGCACTAGCAGTGTATATAAATGGTCTCCCTAGTAGAACAGGCGAAGTGTCTAGTATACCTTCATCCTCAGATTTCAGCACATAATCCGGCTTAGCACAAGAACGATTAGCAAGTTGAATCGTTAAATCAGTACGTTGTAGAGGTCCAATATGCAATGATCTAAAATAGAATATGGTAGAACATTAATGGCTGCACCAGAGTCTAGCATGCAATTATCTACCTTATTCTTACCAATGATACAAGAAATAAGAAATGGACCAGGATCACCTCGTTTCTTTGCCACCTTGCACTGCTGAAGAGAACAAACATTCTGAATCATGTTTACCTTCTCCTCTTTGCTTCCTCCTCTCCTAGTAGTGCACAACTCCTTGAGAAACTTAGCATACTTCGGAATTTGCTTAACGGCATCAAGTAGTGGGATGGTGATCTCAACCTTGCTAAACAGCTCCAATAACTCAGGATCCATAGCCAAGGGCTTCTTAGGTTCCTTATCTGCACAGGGAACGGAAGAGAAGTGTAAAAGATCGATTTTCAAAATTTTGATCAGCGTGTACCGCGGTCCCTGAAGCATTTCTCCGCGGACCCTAAAGGATTTACAGGAATTGAAGAGACGTCCGCGGAAGAAATTGGAAGGCGTCCCGGTAGACGCTGAGAGGTACCCGCGGACCCATCATGAATTAACCGCGGACCCTTCATTATAATGGGAAATACTGAACGTCCGCGGCTGAAATTGTTTCAGCGTCCGCGGTGACGCTGAGTGTGGATCCGAAATCTTGATTCTTGAACCCTGTTCCAGCTCCTTTCCACTCCTCAATCTCATGGCATTAACACTGCTCTTTGGATTTGGAACCGTTTGGGAAGGAAGCTTCCCTTTCTCGTTCTGGAGCTCAGAAATTGCAGTGGCCATTTGGGACAGTTTCTTGTTTATATCTATTTGGAATGCCCGTTGGTCTGCTTGCATGCTTGTTGGTTGCAGCCAATTCCTTCACCATATCCTCTAATGATTTGCCTGAGCTTGCGTTATTCTGATTATGGGAAGGGTTTGAGGTGTACTGACCATTCTGATTGTAGTTCTTTCTTTGCTGAAACTGGCCATTATTGTTCTGGTTATTATTATACCTCTCTGGCTGCTGAAATGGTGGTCTGTATGCATTATTCTGCTGCTGGTTTTGTCCTTGATTATTCTGAAATCCATCATTTCTCCAGCTGTAGCCGTTAGCTGCCAATCCAAATTGTCTCGGTGCCTGTCTGTTGTTGAAGTTTTGATATCCTCCCATGGCATTGACTTCAACAGTATCCTCTGTAACAAACGTCGGGCACTCATCAGTTCTGTGATCCACAGCTCCACAAAACTCACACGGTCTAACTCCACTAATTTGGCCAACCATCAATTTCTGTACCATCTCTCTCAGCTCTTTAATCTCATCGGCCTGACTCTTAGTGGAATCTACCTGAGACACATTCCTAGTTCGGCTGTGATCGTCTCTCCTGAAGGTCTCATCTCTGAACCTGGCACTCTCTGCTACATCTGTCATCAGCTCACGTACCTCAGCCGGTGTCAGGTTTAAAACGGTACCGCCAGCTGCGGCCTCTAACATCATCCTGTCCATTGGCCTCAGCCCCTCTAATAAATACTCACTAACATAGCCTCTGAAATCCCATGGTTGACACAGCTGCGCTCTAGGCCATTAAATCTCTCTAAATATTCATAAGTCGACTCCATAGGCCCTTGCTTAATTGTGGTCAACTCTCTCCTAACGTGCGATGCTTTCCGAGGAGGATAAATTTTTTCAAGAAACTTCCTTTGCATCTGCTCCCAAGTGCAAATACTATCTGCAGGCAACGATAAAAACCAATTCTTTGCGAGATCAGTTAAACTAAAATGGAAAACTAATCATTTGAACTTATCCTCTGTGATGGCGTATGGTTTAATCGTATGGCAGATTCCTTTAAATTCCTGCAGATGTCTCGTAGCAACCTCTCCTGGTAACCCTAAGAACTTTGGAAGACGATGAATAAGATTCGGTCTGAAACACAAATACGCCATTGCACTCCAAATACGCCTGAAACGCAAAACACTACAACAAGGTAATATTTAGCAAATAAAGCATATAAGAATAAAGGAAATAAGACAATGATGGATCGTATAAATACGGTCCATCACTATTCTAGTGTAACTCCTATCATTCACATTCACGTACTTCTTATAGTTTAACGATAGACAACAGATTCTACAACTAATTCTGCGGTGCAAGGCTTCGAATTGAGCTTGGAATAATAATACTAAACTTATCATGCAATTAAGAACAAAACCTCAAAACTTATCATTCATAGATCTGAATCCAAACCGAATTCAGTAGGTTAGCTACGCATATTGAATGTGTACATCTCAGGAATAAATATTGAACAACTAAAGTAAATAGCAAATCTGAATGATGCGTCTCTTGCTCGCATCGGCGGCGCACTCCGCTCTCTATCTGCGCAACTGATCTCCTTTAAAATCACAAAAAAATCACTCCCTTGTGATTTCCATGAAGCTTGGTATTATACTCTTGCCTCCTAGGGTTTCCACGAATTATTAGGCAAGAAAATCTGTAGGAAATCATCTTTATCTCTAAAAATCAGCTTTGGGAATATCTTGACCTTCAAAAACCGAACATAGAAATATTCTTTGCGCGTGATGACGTCATCGCTCCGGATATTTCGCTGATTGCTGACGTTATCATTTTGCTCTAATGTGCGCGACCCACACTCACGCGCCACACTGCTCGCGCGCTAGTTGGTCTTTTGCTCTTTGTCACTTTGTTGTCTTTTGTTTCGAGATTCAGCCTTCTTGTTGCACTTTTGTTCTAACTCTTCTTTTAAACCTGAGATACAAAACTGCACCAAAAGCATAATCTTATACTAAAATATGTGAGAATCTAAGCAGTGTAAAGGACTTAAAACAGCATACAAAAGTGCTCTATCATGGACATTATATCATGTATCTTTAGTAACCGATGATAAACATAGAAATTCATAGTGAAGAATCTGAACCGAGCTCATCTCAAATTTTATTGACATCTTTTGTAACTGCCTTCTGATCGTTCGCCAGCTTAACTCGCGCAACAGGTTCTTTCTTTTAATTGCTCATACTTACAAAACCCAGTTTTAGTTGTGGATTGAAGACGACTTCTCACCGTTCCCTGTGGATTCAACCCCTAACTTACCAATACTATACTAAGGAGGAGAGGGATAAATTTGCAGCAGTCAACGACGTGCTCGTCAATGACCACCTCATGAAATCATCATGATGGCATCTTAAGCTAGATACGATTTATGAACATATATGCAGATATCAAAAGGAGGATAACTACTATAAATAGAAGTTCGACCACAGACTCTAGTCATCGATCTCTTACCTCTTAGGAGGAGACAACAGGATTGCCTCCTATGGGAGGCATCATGTTTTGGATCAGTATTTTAAGCGCAAGGTGCTGTGTTTTCAATAAAGTTTCAACATCGGAGAACGAAGATTTTGACGGCACGTCGTTGTGTGCTGCAAATTTATCTTTGGTCTCCTCCTTAGTATAGTTGGGAAAGTAGGGTAGAATCCTCAGGGAACGGTGAGAAGTGATATTTTATCCACAACTAACGTGGGGTTTGTGAGTAAGTAATCAGATTATGAAAATAAGCGTGCGCACTGCTACTGGCACGCAATAGAATGCAATTTATTAAAGTGTTTAACAAAAACAGATATGAGCTCGGTTTAGACTTATCACTATGAACTCTATGTTTGTCATCGGTCTCTAAGGATATCTGATAACCTACACATACATTCTGGTCAAGGCTTAATAACCTACACATACATTCCGTCAAGGTTCGTATGATATTATTACTCGACCTAGTCTAATTAACCACGAATCCGGTCAAAGTAGTGATTAACTATTCTAGTCTCACTCCTAATCATTCACAGTCACGTACCTCTGATAGTTTAACAATCATTCATAGATAAAAAGTCGAAACCAATTCAGTAAGTTAGCTAGACATGCTGAATGTATACATCTCGAGGTTTATGTGTGAACAATTAAATAACATGAACAAATCTGATTGCATGTAATCTGGTCTGCGCGTCGCTTTGCTTGAGCCGGCAGCTTGGGCGTCTCTTTTCTCTAAAATTGGCTCTCTAGTTATTTCCTTCAAGCTTTGTATTTATAGTCTCGCCTTCTAGGGTTTCCGCCATAAAATAAGCAAGAAATATAGGAAATCATCTTTATCTTCTAAATTTTAGTTTAGGAAATATTTTCGCGCATGCTGACGTCATCGCTTCTGGCTTTGTCGCTAATTGCTGACGTCATCCGTTTTGCCTCTGTGCGACACAACTCGCACTACGCCTCTCACGCGCTCCTCTGTTCTTTCGGTTCTTGTCATCTTGTTGTTTTCTACTAAGGATTCAGCCTTCTTGTTGCTCTTTCATTCTAACTCCTTCGATAAACCTGAAATACAAAACTACACCAAAAGCATAATCTTATACTTAAAATGTTAGTGACCAAAACGACATACGAATGTGCCTTATCGAATCCCCCACACTTACTCTTGTCCGTCCCTGAACAATCTGGCTTCCTTACCTCTGTGGAATGTGTGCGCGAATGGACTTACTGTGTAACTTTTCTGTTCCACTTTCATGATTTGCGCAACCGTGACAATATAATTAATTCAAAAGTTGTTTTACCTCTCTAATGGAATGCAATCCAATTTGGATGATTGTGAGATAGTCCTTTTTAAGCATCGGTCACTGATTTTACCCTGAATTGCAGTTGTATGGTTAATCGTGGCCGCTTCCTTTGGTATGTGATTTGGTTCGCATTTTTGACGATTTACTATTATTTTTCTCGGCCAGTTTGAGATATACGATGATGTGCAGTCGATTCGACTTTTTGAGATTCACCTTAGAATTAATAACTTTCTAGTCCAGATTTCTTTTTCTTCCCTAGAACGGTTCCAAAAACTGCCTTCAATAACAGCTATGGAACAATGCCCCGCTCTCTTTTCTGATTAATCGCGCATAAGTCAGGTCGCGCATTTACATTCGCGCCCCCTTCCTGAGCGATTTACTTCCAAAAGAAGACGGTATTTTTTTCATCTCGTCACGCCTTTAGGGTTTTTTCCTTCGGCACTTGCGTCACTGAGCTTAACCATACAATCGCGCATCAAACTTTGTTCGGTCGACTGCTCCTCTAGGACATTAGTATCAACTCCACATCCCTCTTTATTCCACTCAAGAGTGCACACAAAATTGGAAAATTTAACCAAAAATCAGAATGAATCATATATGCACCATTTTGCAGATGCACGCAAGAAACACATACAAGTTGCGCAAGCCATTGTTCTTGCGCACAATTAGCTTTTGAGATGACACATCTAGCTAGTCTAAGCTAACAAATAAAATAGAAATAGACTAACGAAGCTAGATAGGTGTACTCCCACCACTACTTATAATTTCGTGCGTAGTTTGTAGTCACGCGTGCTGTCATATGCGTCTGCGTGCAGTTCTTCAAGCTCGTTCAAGTCCAATTTCCTCTCTCTCTCGGCACCCTCTAGGTCTAGATTGCATGTTCTTAACGCCCAGTTGGCCTCATGTTCCAATTCGACTGGAAGATGGCATGCCTTCCCATAGACAAGCAAAACGGAGACGTCCCGATTGGTGTTTTGAAAGCTGTCCGATAAGCCCGTAACGCGTCATCCAGACAAAGACTCCAATCCTTACGCGTCGACTTTACTATTTTCTCTTTGGAGATTTCAGCCTATCCATTCATTTGACGGTGTGACAAGCACGTCGTTGAGTGCTGCAAATTTGTCCCGACTCTCCTACTAGTATAGTATTGGCAAGCTGGGGTCGAATCCACAGGGAACGGTGAGAAGTCATCTTTCGATCTACAACTAAATAACAAGATTGAGGTTTGTGAGTGAAAGTAAATAAAAGAAAAGAAAACAGTTGCGCAAGTGAAACTGGCGCACACTCAGAAGGCAATTACGAGAGATGTAAATAAATATAAAAGAGATGAGCTCGTTTCAGATTCTTCACTATGAATTTTCACGTTTATCATTGGTTACTAAAGATACATGATATAATGTTCACGTAGGTTAAGGTCCAGTCACAGCTTAATAACCTACACATACATTCCGGTCAGTCCGTATGATATTATTACTCAATCTAGTTTAGTCAACCACGAATCCGGTCAAGGTAGCTATCGACTATTCTAGTGTTACTCCTATCATTCACAGTCACGTACTTCTGATAGTTTAACTATAAATAACAGATTCTACAACTAAGTCTGCGGTGCAAGGCTTCGCTTAATTGTCTGAGCTGCTTTTTCCCCTCTGCGCAGCATGTCTGTGATTTTCATGAAGCTTTGTATTTATATTCTTGCCTCCTAGGGTTTCCACGAATATTTAGGCAAGAAAATATGTAGTAAATCATCTTTATCTCTAAAAATCAGCTTTGGGAATATATTGATCCCTAAAAATCTTTATCTCTAAAAACCGAACTTATAAATATTCTTTGCGCGTGATGACATCATCGCTCCGGATGATTGCTGACGTCATCGCTTCCTCTGCTCGGCGCGACCCATACTCGCGCGCTCGTTGTCCCTTTGTCACTTTGTTGTCTTTTGTTCCAAGGTTCAGCCTTCTTGTTGCAGTTTTGTTCTAAACTCTTCTAATCAACTTGAGATACAAAACTACACCAAAAGCGTAATCTTATACTGAATATGTTAGAATTATAGGCAGTGTAAAGGACTTAAAACAGCATTGAAAAGTGCTCTATCAAATCCCCCACACTTACTCTTGTTCATCCCTGAACAATCCGGCTTCCTTACCTCTTGTGTAATGTACGCGTGAATGTTGGACTTACAGCGCCACTCACATAACCTGCGCAATTGTGACTATACAACACAAAAATGATTTAAGTAATTAATCCAAACCTTGTTTACCTCTCTTGTGGAATGCATACCAATTCAGATGATTGGGAGATAGTCCTGTTTAAGCACCGGTCACCGAATTCTTCTTGATTTGCAATTGTATGGTTATTCGTGTTCGCTTTCTCTGATACGTGATTGATTCACATTATTAGGGTTTCAGAGCTGTAGGTCTTTGATGCTTCACTTTTTGTTTCTCGGACAGTTTGATACACACTTTGTTGCACGATTTCTTCTTTTCATGGTTTCGGCCTTTTGAGCTTTAACTTTGAACTGAATACTTTCTGGTCCGGATATCATTCTTCCCTAGAACGGTTTCCAATCATGGCCTTCGGATAGTAGCTATGGAACCACGCCCCGCTCTCGCTTCTGACCAGTCGCGCGCAAGTCATGTCACGCTTTTGCAACCGCGCGCCCTTCCTGAGCAACTTTCTTCAGCGACGATGAACTATTTTTCCCGTCTCGTCACGTCATTAGGGTTTTGCCTTCGGCATCTGCGTGACTGAGCTTGCTCTTTATCCTTTAACCGCGAAGTACCACCTCCACGATTACTCATAACCATACAACTGATCCTCAAGAATTGTTCGGTCGACTGCTTCTCTAGGACGTTTCTATCAGCTCCACATCCCTCTTTATTCCACTCAAGAGAACACACAAAATTTGAAAAAATTAAAAAAATCCAAAATATGCCGTATATGCACAATTTTACGCAGGTGCGCGAGTAACGCAAAGGTCGAGCACGCCACTGTAACTCGCATACAATTACCTCTTGAGATGTTACATTCAGATAGTCTAAAAAAATGAAAAAATTTAAACTAAACTACTCCTAAGATAGATGTATTACCCCCCCACACTTAAACAAAAACGTGTCCTCACGTTATGCACAAGTAGTAAAGAAGGCAGCAGCAATACATGCATATAATAGTGTGCACCAGATATAAACATGGGTCACATGGTTATGAATATGGCCAACCACCGATTAATTCAAAATACTGATTAAAATTAAAACACCGTTCAAAACATAATACCAAGTCAAAATACATGTGTTTTAAAACAAACAATTCAAATAGTCAGTCACCGATAAGTGCATTACACTGATCACAAAATATTTAAAAAGATGTTGAAAAGGATCAGGAGAGTTCTTCAATCGGATCTTCGATCTGCAGCGCATACTCCTTTGGGATTGGGTCTCCAGCACGCCATCCTCTGAGCGGGGTCAGGTTCAGGTTGGCACCCTGTGGTGCCATGTACTCCATAACTCGCTAGATTCCGCTCGCGCACGCTCAGACCTGCGCCTGCTCCTTCTGGGTGCTACTGGCACTGGCGCCAGTACTTCTGGCACAGCCCTGACGTTTTCTTAACCGGCTGATGGCTCCAATACGCGGTTCCGTCCGTGCGAATCTTAATTCCCTTGTATAGACGCATCTTTTGGCGCGTCAGAAATTCATCCCGAATGATGGTGTGCTCTTCAATCCAGGGCTCCATGTGGAGCGCACGTAAGAACTGCGTGATCAGTCCTCCGCATAGTAGAGGCACCTTCATGCTCACAGCTTCCCAATAGCTGGTGAGCATGCGTGTGTAGCGCACTTTCTTCCCGTAATAGAGACCCTTGAGGATCTCCATATCCATAAGTCCCGGGCGCTGTGATCCATTGTATCGGCCTAAAATAGAATGTGAGATGAGTCTCTGGAGATAGAACACCTTTGGGTCCAGAACCTCGGTCCCCAAACTCCTTCCCCCAGCATACGGCTTGCTGCCGTCCATCCAGTCGTCCCAAGCCTCCTGGTCCGTGTGCTCATCCACTTGTGCGCCAGGCATCCTCTCAAGTCCCATGCCTGCGCGGAACTGAGATGGTGCGGCCTCATAGTACACGCCCCTGTGGCGGTACCGAATCCTATCACTCAGTCCTTCGTACGATGCTAGGAACTCGTACACGTCTTCCACATCAGTGTCCGAATATAGTTCCATAAAAGATGCCCATCCGGTGGCGGCAAAGGCCGCATGTACTTCCTCATAAAGCCCCATCTCACGGAGGAAGTTCTCATCCACAAAAACCGTAGGCAACACCTCGCACCTACTGTACATTTTATACTTGATGTCGAAATCAAGCTTCTCTTTCTGGTCAACACAGATCGACATACTAGCAGCAAATATAGCACGGAAAAAACTAAACTGGCGCGCGTGACAGGACACGCACGAGCACTATGCAGATTTAGATCTAAAAACTTCTACTGCAAAATTGAACCACCACCCATATCACATATTTATAGTGCAAAAAAGCCCATATGCATGCATGGCCCAAAACTACGTGGGCCCAAAACTAAAGCTAAACCTAAAACTAAAACTAAAACTAAGCAAAAACTAAACACACACAAGAACACGAAAAAAACTAGAACTAAGTTAAGTTTGTCAGGGTACCTCCCGACGAGTGCTTTGTTTAACGTCGTTAGCTTGACGCAAGCAGCGCATCCTACGGCGCTCAGACCTCCTCCCCCACACTTGAACTATTGCCTACTTCCGTATCATCATCTTTTCTGCAAGGAAAAAAGCCAAGTGAGTTAGTATCAGTAGCATATCCAAAATTAATATGATCAGAGGGAAGAGAAATAGAGAAACAAAAATTTGCTCATTATTTGCATCCGATGCGCTAGACAGTGCGCATGTGACTTCTCACGCGTCCTTGAGTCACGCGTCTCTGTTCTGTAGAACCATCCTGCGCACCTTGTTTGCATTTCGATGTTGGTCCCACGTATCATACTGTTTTCGTCCTCGTTCTCTGCTTCTATTGTCTGGTGGCTTAGTCTTTGTGTTGTTCCGGCGCGCCATAGGGATTATCTTCTCGTTGGTGCGCATGGTATCAGAGTGCGTCGGTCTAGATTTAGTGACTTTGTCTCTGAATTTGACCTGGTTTTCTACTATTGGTTCTTCGGATAATCTGATTCGGTTTATGACATCTAATCTGATTTTACGTTTTTTATCTTGGAGTGTCACAAAACCGTTACCGACGTCGATGCAAACTCGTGCGGTTCTCATGAATGGTCGGCCAAGCAACACAGTTTCCCTTGGCTCAGTATTTGGCTTGTTCATGTCGACTACATAGTAATCTACTAGAAACTTGAGTCAACCGACATGAGTCAAGACATCTTCTATCTTACCCTTTGCTTCGGTCCGTGAGTTGTCCGCAAGTAATAGACCGATCTCAGCTGGTTCTAAAGGTCCCATAGATGACGCGTAGTATAAGGAATATGGCAGTAAATTTACGGAAGCTCCTAAATCAAGCATGCACTCGCTAGAAACGTGTCTCTATGGTGCATGAAATAGTGAAGGTTCCTGGATCGGCAAGCTTCTCTGGTAAGTTCGGAGCCAAACACAACTTTAGACTAACTTGGAAATCATCAGCATGATTTCATCGTTCTGCTCTGATACGTCAGGATTGATGCGAGTGAAAACTGGTGCAATGACTAAGTCCGTACTTAGCCCTGTTGCGCCATCAGTAGCTCTTGTGTCAACTGGCGTGCTAGTTCTGTCTGGTTGTGGCGCGTCTTCCTGAACCATGTTGACACTTCCCTTCGGCTTTTGAATAACCTGAGAAGGCAGATTGCCGTCACTAGCTTTTAATTTGTTTACAGCAGTGGCAATCTAAGTGAGCTGGTTCTCTATCAACTTGAACCGTTTATCATTTGCTCTTCATTCTTTCGCACCGTCTCAGCCAACTGACCCACAATGTCTTCCAATGATCTCTTGGCTGCAGGTTATACTGTGCTGGCCCTTCAGCGCGTTTGTGCGGCGGGTTATAGGAAGCAGCTGGCGCTTAAGGTTGCGTGCCAGTGGGTGCGTTAGGTTGCGCACGACAGTCAGTGCGCGGTCTCTGGAAATTCTGCTCGTTCTTCCAACTAAACCCATTCTCAGCTAGTCTGAATCTAGGCTGTCCTTGCCTAGCCTGTCCATTATTCCACCCTCCAAAAGCATTTACATCTGTGTGTTCTTCAAACAGGGTGGGACATGCGTCTGTCTGATGGTCTGTGGCGTGAAAAATTCATCAGTTTCTGCATCATATCTTTCAGTTCCTTGATTTCTCTAGTAACGTCTACTTGATGCAATGGTCTGGCGCGACTGTTCTCTAGGGATACCTGATATCTGACTTGGTCTGCAGTATCCTCAATCAACTTCCAAACATCTTCCGGGTACATGTTCCTCACGTTGCCTCCTGCGCAAGCATTCAACAACCTTTGTTCCATCTCAGTTAATCCATTCAGGAAGTTCTCTATCAGCACATGTTGTGGGAGTCCATGATTGTAGCAGTTCGTTTCAAGTTCCCTGAACCGCTCGTAGTGCTCGGACAGTGACTCTCCATGCAACTGTTTCGGCGCGGCTAGCTCTCTTCTGAGTAGTGACACCTTAGCCGCAGGGTAGAACTTGTCTAGGAATCTCTCCTTCAACTCGGGCCACGTCCTTATCGAACCGGGTGTTAGCCCCATCAACCATTGTCTGGCTGAATCACATAATGAGAATGGGAAAGCTCTCAACTTCAGTAATTCTGGATCCTCATTCCAAATCCTCATGTTTTCGCAGATAGCCGCGAACTCTCTAACGTGTTTAATTGGATTCTCACTAGCCATACCATGGAACTTTGGTTTGTAGTGAACAAGCTGAGTCCGCAACTCGAAGTGACCATCTGGAGGTAGCACGATCCACCACAGTTGATTAACTGCCTGAAAGCAGACATCTCTTTAATGGTGCGTCGCGCCACAGGTTGCGCAGGTACGCGCGCGACTTGTGGTGGCGCACGTACATCCATATTATTCTGCAGCTGGTTGTCGTTTCTGGGTAATTCAGCATCCATTCTGAACTCTAAGTCTCTGCGTACTTCTCTTCTGACTGCTTCGAGTTCAGCAGGGTGTAGGTGAGCAAAAATGTTCTCGGCGTTGCGCACTGGCGCGTCTGGAGTCTCTATTCTTCTGCCGATTACACTATTCTCGCCACTAGCTTCCATACAAAGACAAAAACAACAGCTAGATTAACGTAACTATTTTTTTGGATTTTTATATAAGAAGACAGAAAGTAAATAACAAAATAAATGCAAAAAGAGAAAAAAAAGAGCACGTAGTTGAGTCCTGCAAATTTGTCCCGACTCTCCTACTAGTATAGTATTGGCAAGCTGGGGTCAAATCCACAGGGAACGGTGAGAAGTCATCTTTCGATCTACAACTAAATAACAAGATTGGGGTTTGTGAGTGAAAGTAAATAAAAGAAAAGAAAACAGTTGCACAAGTGAAGGTGGCGCACACTCAGAAGGCAGTTACGAGAGATGTAAATAAATATAAAAGAGATGAGCTCGGTTCAGATTCTTCACTATGAATTTTCACGTTTATCATTGGTTACTAAAGATACATGATATAATGTTCACGTAGGTTAAGGTCCAGTCACAGCTTAATAACCTACACATACATTCCGGTCAAAGTCCGTATGATATTATTACTCAATCTAGTTTAGTCAACCACGAATCTGGTCAAGGTAGCTATCGACTATTCTAGTGTTACTCCTATCATTCACAGTCACATACTTCTGATAGTTTAACTATAGATAACAGATTCTACAACTAAGTCTGCGGTGCAAGGCTTCGCTTAATTGTCTAACCTAATTATCATGCAATTGAGCTTGGAGTAATAATACTAAACTTATCATGCAATTAAGAACAAAACTTCAAAACATGTAATTCATAGATCTGAATCCAAACCGAATTCAGTAAGTTAGCTACACATTCTGAATGTATACATCTTAAGAATAAATGTTAAACAACTAAAGTAACAAAACAAATCTGAGTGACGCGTCGTCTGGCTTGCGTCGGCAGCTTGCGCGCACGGTTAGGTATGAATTCTGCTCTGAGCCGCTTTTTCCCCTCTGCGCAGCATTTTGTGATTTTCATGAAGCTTTGTATTTATACTCTTGCCTCCTAGTATTTCCACGAATATTTAGGCAAGAAAATCTGTACGAAATCATCTTTATCTCTAAAAATCAGCTTTGGGAATATCTTGATCTTCAAAAACCGAACTTAGAAATATTCTTTGCGTGTGATGACATCATCGCTCCGGATATTTCACTGATTGCTGACGCCATCGCTTCCTCTGCTCTGCGCGACCCATACTCGCGCGCCACACTACTCGCGCGCTCGTTGTCCCTTTGTCACTTTGTTGTCTTTCGTTGCGAGATTCAGCCTTCTTGTCGCACTTTTGTTCTAACTCTTCTAATCAACCTGAGATACAAAACTACACCAAAAGCGTAATCTTATACTGAATATGTTAGAATTATAGGCAGTGTAAAGGACTTAAAACAGCATACAAAAATTCTCTATCAGGGTGATACGCCGTGGAAGTTTTGTGTTGGACCCCGTAATGCTTGTGTACCTGTGCCACCATTTTGTTACAAAAATGAGATCACTGGTCACTAATCAGTGCCTTGGGTACATCATAACAACCGAAAATGTTAGTGCGTAGAGAATCAGCAGTAGTCTTTGCATCATCTTTCCGCGTAGCCTTCGCTTCAACCCACTTGGATACATAATCTACAGCTACCAAGATATACTCAAACCCTAATGATGGGGGGAATGGACCCATGAAGTCAATTCCCCATAGATCAAATACCTCATCTACCATGATAGGCATTTGTAGCATTTCGTTGCGCGCGGATATATTGCCCGCACGCTAGCTTCTGTCACAGCTTTTACAATGCGCGTAAGAATCTCTAAACAAATGAGGCCAATAGAATACTGAATATAAAATCTTCCTACTAGTTTGTTTAGGACCTAAGTGTCCCCCCACATGCATGTTCTTGGCAAAATGCAAGGACATATTTAATTTCATGGTCTGGAATGCAACGCCTAAGTATCTGGTTAGGTCTTATTCTAAACAAATAAGGATCATCCGACAAGTACATTTGGGATTCATGTTTTAATCTTAATTTCGGCGGATTAGTAAATGATGGGGGAAACGTACCAGTGACCAGATAGTTCACAATGTGAGCATACCATGGTACCCTACCTTTTAGTGTCATTAGGTGTTCATCTGGAAAAGTCTCCGTGATGATTCCTTGATCCTCCTTCTTCACTATTTGACTCAAGTGTTCTGCTACATTGTTGTCTGAGCCCTTCTTGTCTTTGATTTCTATGTCGAATTCCTGCAAAAGTAACAACCAACGCATCAATCTCGGTTTAGTTTGCTTCTTTGACATCAAATACCTGAGTGCAGCATGATCTGTGAAAATAATGACTTTGCTCCTAATTAATATGCACGAAATTTCTTAAGAGCAAAAAATTTTGCTAGAAGTACTTTTCAGTGGTAGTGTAGTTTCGCTGCGCTGGGTCCAATGTCCGCGATGCATAATAAATTGTGTGTGGTCTTCTCTTCCTTGCACTGACCTAGCACTGCGCCAACGGTGTAATCGCTTGCGTCACACATTAATTCGAAGGGCAAGCTCCATTCGAGCGCCTACATTACTGGCGCGCAAGTCAATGCGCTTTTCAGTGAGTCAAACAATGCGCGACAAGTATCTGTGAAATCAAAGCCACATCTTTTCGCAGGAGGTTAGAGAAAAAGGAGTAGAGATCTTAGAAAAGTCTTTGGTAAAACGTCGGTAAAATCCAGCGTGCCCTAAATAAGATTTTATTTCTCTGACATTTTTAGGGTACGGTAGGCTAGCAATAAGATCTATTTTACCTTTGTCTACTTTTAATCTTTCCCCCAAGACAATATGTCCGAGCACCACCCCATGTGTAACCATGAAGTGACACTTTTCATAGTTGAGTACGAGATTTTAAGACATGCAGCGTTCCAATAGTTTATTTAAATTGTCTAAGCAAGAATCGAAAGTATTACCATGCACCGTAAAATCATCCATGAATACTTCAATGCACGAACCTAGCATGTTTGAAAATATAGTCATCACTAACCTTTGGAACGTACCTGGTGTGTTACATAACCTAAAGGACATGCGCCAAAAAGCGAACGTATCAAAAGGGCATGTGAACGTCATCTTTTCTTGGTCCTCTGCTGCTATGGGGATTTGATTGTAACCAAAAATCCATCTAAAAAATAGTGGTGGGGCTTACCTGCTAGTCGGTCTAACATCTAATCGATGAAAGGTAGTGGTAAGTTGTCCTTGCGCGTCACTGCGTTCAATTTTTGATAAGCTATGCACATGCGCCATCCGATTTGTATTTGGTTTGGCACCAGTTCCCCTTCCCCGCTTTCTCTTCTACTATAATTCCCCCTTTTTTGGAACAGCATGTATCGGGTTTACCCACTTACTATCCGAGATTGGATAAATGATTCTGGCGTCGAGCAGCTTGATGATTTCCTTTTGCACAACTTCAATGATTGGGTTAAGTCGGCGGTGGGCATCTCTGCATGGGTTTGCTCCATCTTCTAACAGGATTCGATACATGCATACATCTGAGCTGATTCAATGCAAGTCATCTAGCAAGACTTCTACCAGGCGTGCTTCCTGTGCAGGTTCCAACTTGTTTTTTATAATCATGAGTTTAGTCTCACTGTCGGCCGAAAATACATATTTCAGGTGATATGGGAGTTGTTTGAGCGTGATCTTGGGTTCCTCCATGTCATGGGATACACCCGCATTAGTCATACATATTTCGGCGCTGAAATTCGAATACCTTGCATCTTCTGATCTGCGCGCACTGCTCCTTATATCAATAGGATCCTCTGATGCTGCCCTGCACGCGTCTAATAGCGCGCAACTCTAGGTATGCACGTGCTCATCTTCCACTGCTTCGTCAACGTCTAACGCATTCACCGTGAAGTCTTCATATGGGAACTTTGACGAGCACGTCGTTGAGTGCTGCAAATTTGGCCCGGCTCTCCTACTAGTATAGTCTTGGTAAGCTGGGGTCGAATCCACAGGGAACGGTGAGAAATCTCCTTTTAACTACAAACTAAAGATTGGGGTTGTGAGTGAAAAACAATTAAAAGAAAAGAAAATTGTTGCGCAAGTACAACTGGCACACACACATAATCAAGTATAAAAGGTGTTAATAAGTATGCAAGAGATGAGCTCGGTTCAGATTCTACACTATGAATTTCTATGTTTATCCTCAGTCACTAAAAGCATGTACTGTTCACGTAGGTTACGGTCCTGTCACAGCTTAATAACCTACACATACATTCCGGTCAAGGTCCTTATGATATTATTGCTCAACCTAGTCTAGTCAATAACGAATCCGGTCAAGGTAGCTAATGCCTATTCTAGTGTTACTCCTATCATTCACAGTCACGTACTTCTGATAGTTTAACTATAGATAATAGATTCTACAACTAAGTCTGCGGTGCAAGGCTTCGCTTAATTGTCTAACCTAATTATCATGCAATTGAGTCCGGAATAAGAACCTAAACTTTATCATGCAATTTAAGAACAAGACCTCAAAACATATAATTCATAGATTCAAATCCAAACCGAATTCAGTAAGTTAGCTACACATACTGAATGAATACATCTCAAGAGTAAGTATAAAACAACTAAAATAACAAGACAAATCTGAGTGGTGCGTCGTCAGGCTCACATGACAGCTCGTGTGCACGGCTCGGCCGGAATTCTACTCTTCTCTCCACGTACGCGCAGCCTCTAATCCGTGTCCAGTTCTCTATGTACGCGCACTTGTGATTTCCATGAAGCTTTGTATTTATAGTCTTGCCTCCTAGGGTTTCCACAAATATTTAGGCAAGAATATCTGTAGGAAATCATCTTCATCTCTAAAAATCAGCTTAGGAAATATTTGATCTCCAAAAACCGAACTTAGAAATATTCTTTGCGCGTGATGATGTCATCGCTCCGGATATTTCGCTGTCTGCTGACGTCACTGTTTTACTGTCTAATGCACGACCCATACTCACACGCCATACTACTCGCGCGCTAGTGATCTTTTGTCCTTTGTTGTCACCTTGTTGCCTTTTGCTCCGAATTTCAGCCTTCTTGTTGCGTTTTTGTTCTAACTCTTCTAATCAGCCTGTAATACAAAACTACACCAAAAGCGTAATCTTATACCAAAATATGTTAGAATATAAGCAGTGTAACGGACTTAAAGTAGCGTACAAAAGCACTCTATCAAACTTCATACCTTTGAAAATATCAAGTGAATCACTTCTCCATCAACCTCTATTGATAGCGTACCCTTCCAAACATCAATCCTTGTTCGTGCGGTCATCAAGAATAGTTGGCCAAGCAGTACTTGCAGTGTGTCATCGGAGAAGTTTCCTTCCATCTCCAAAACGTAAAAATCCGTCGGGAACACCAATTCCCCCACTCTAACCAGTACATCTTCGACCATACCCACCGGTATCTTGCATGATCTATTGCCAGTTGAATCATCAACCCTGTATACAGAGAGTGTGGTAATACGTTTATGGATGCACCTAGATCTACCATGCAAGTGTCTACGATAGAGTTACCTATTGTGCATGGGATAGTGAACGTACCTGGGTCACAATATTTAGGAGGTATCTTATGTTGCACAACCGCCGACACGTTGGCGTTTAGTTCTACTTGCTCTCTCAGTCCTCCCTAGCGCCTTTTGTTCGTGAAAGATCCTTGAGGAACTTTGCGTATCGCAGAATTTGTCTTAATGCATCTATAAGTTGAATGTTGATTTCAACCTTACTAAACAGGTCGTATAATTATTGGTAGAACTCGATTTTTTGGGGCTTAATGTTCTGTGTAGGAAAAGGATGTGGCACGCTATTACTAGAATGAGATATGTACTCCTTACCATTATCTTTTATTGTAACATCTGGTTTCTCTGGGGTTGTTGCTGGATCGGGGAATTGTGTATCGGCGCTTCCTCGTGCGTGAACGGTGGCTGGCACGTTGGATGTTTCCTTGCCTGATCTGAGAGTCACTGGATTGACCCCATTGATAGAGCACTTTTGTATTATGTTTTAGGTCCTTTACACTGCTTAGATTCTAACATATTTAATATAAGATTACACTTTTGGTGTAGTTTTGTATCTCAGGTTGATTGAAAGAGTTAGAACAAAAGTGCAACAAGAAGGCTGAATCTCGGAACAAAAAGACAACAAAGTTGACAAGAGCCAAAGACCAACTAGCGCGCGAGCAATGTGGCGCGCGAGCATGGGTCGCGCAGAGTAGAGCAATCAGCAATCAGCGACAAATCTGGAGCGATGACGTCATCACGCGCAAAGAATATTTCTTAGTCTGGGATTTAGAGATAAAGATATTTCTAAAGGGTATATTCTCTTGCCTAAATATTCGTGGAAACCCTAGAAGGCAAGAGTATAAATACTCAGCTACCAGGAAATTCCAGACATGTACATAGAGGCGCAGTTAGAGGCGATTTAAAGGAGAATTAAAGAAGGATCGCAAAACTGCCGGTGCAAGACTGAGACGCGCACTGACGACGCGCGCACCAGGCTATAGTGTTTTTACTTGTTGTTTTCATATGAATATTGAGATGAATATGTTCAGCATGTCTAGCTAACTTTCTGAATTCAGTTTAGACTTTGATCTATGAATAATATGTTTTGAGGTTTTATTCTTAATGCATGACATGTTTAGTATTATTACTCCGAGCATACTTAACTGATAACTTTACCCGCAGACCTAATTATAGACTCTATTATCTAACGTTAAACTATCAGAGGTACGTTACAGTGAATGATAGGAGTAGCACTAGAATAGTTAATCACTACCTTTACCGGATTCGTGGTTGATTAGACTAGGTTGGGTAGTAATATCATATAGACCTTTACCGGAATATATGTGTAAGCTATTAAGCCTTTACCGGACCTTAGCTTGCGTGAACAATCAGTCATAGATCCTTAGAAAACCCGTGATAGACATAGAAGTTCATAGTGAAAAGTCTAAGCTGAGCTCATCTCCTATTTATATTCTACACTTGTATTAATTCTGTGCGCCAGTAGCATTCATGTTCCTGTTTTCTTTCTTTTACTTGTTTAAACTCACACAACCCCAATCTTTAGTTGTAGATAAAAGACGACTTCTCACCATTCCCTGTGGATTCGACCCCTGACTTACCTAGACTATACTAAGGTGGAGAGGGACAAATTTGCAGCACTCAACGACGTGCTCGTCTACCCATTATGAGAAGAGGTTTTACCTGCTTTCCTATTTTGTGTGACTTCGGTTACTGTAGCGGAGATTTGCGTCAGCAGATTTTTAATGAGAGTGAAAGGCTTGTCGTTTTGCTCTTCGTTCTTGCGTACGGTTTCTGCCAGCTATCTAACGACACGTCGTTGTGTGCTGCAAATTTATCCCGAATCTCCTCCTTAGTATAGTAAGGGTAAGCTGGGGTTCAATCCACAGGGAACGGTGAGAAGTTAACTTTTATCTAAAAACTAAGATTGGGGTTGTGCGTGAGTAACTGAACAAGTAAGAAAAGGTGCGCAAATACTACTGCGCGTACAGAATGGAAATACGAGAGTTAATCAGAAACAAGAGATGAGCTCAACTTAGACTTATCACTATGAACTTTACGTTTATCACTGGTTTCTAAAGATCTATGACAGATTATTCACGTAAGCTAAGGTCCGGTAAAGGCTTAATAACTTACACATATATTCCGGTAAAGGTTTAAATGATACTAATACCCAACCAAGTCTAATTAACCATGAATCTGCTAAAGGTAGTGATACAACAAAACGGTGACGTCAGCAGACAGCGAAATACCCGGAGCGATAACGTCATCACGCGCAAAGAATATTTCTAAATTCGGTTTTTGGAGATCAAATATTTCCTAAGCTGATTTTTAGAGATAAAGATGATTTCCAACAGATATTCTTGCCTAAATATTCGTGGAAATCCTAGGAGGCAAGACTATAAATAAAAAGCTTCATGGAAATCACAGGTGTACGATTTTGTAGAGAAGAGTAGAATTCCGGCCGAGCCGTGCGCCAGAGCTGTCACGCGAGCCTGACGACGCACCACTCAGATTTGTCTTGTTATTTTAGTTGTTCCATAATTATTCTTGAGATGTATTCACTCAGTATGAGTAGCTAAACTCACTGAATTCGGTTTGGATTTGAATCTATGAATTATATGTTTTGAGGTCTTGTTCTTAATTTGCATGATAAAGTTTAGTATTATTATTCCGAACTCAATTGCATGATAATTAGGTAAGACAATTAAGCGAAGCCTTGCACCGCAGACTTAGTTGGAGAATCTATTATCTATAGTTAAACTATCAGACGTACGTGACTGTGAATGATAGGAGTAACACTAGAATAGGCAATAGCTATCTTGACCAGATTCGTTATTGACTAGACTAGGTTGAATAATAATATCATACGGACCTTGACCGGAATGTATGTGTAGGTTATTAAGCTGTGACAGGACCTTAACTTATGTGAACACTACATCGTGTATCTTTAGTGACCGAGGATAAACATAGAAATTCATAGTGAAGAATCTGAACCGAGCTCATCTCTTGCATCGTTATAAACACCTGTTATACTTGCTGTCTGTGTGTGCGCCAGTTATACTTGCGCAACAGTTTTCTTTCTTTTTCTTGTTTTCACTCACAACCCCAATCTTTAGTTTGTAGTTAAAAGGCGACTTCTCACCGTTGCCTGTGGATTCGACCCAGCTTACCAAGACTATACTAGTAGGAGAGCCGAGACAAATTTGCAGCACTCAACGACGTGCTCGTCATGTACCAACTGAGAACGTTGCTCAAATTGTCCATCAGGCGGCAGCACTAT
Organism: Sedum album; assembly: GCA_006409495.1. Lineage (NCBI taxonomy): Eukaryota > Viridiplantae > Streptophyta > Magnoliopsida > Saxifragales > Crassulaceae > Sedum > Sedum album. The sequence goes on along the minus strand of QZGG01001236.1, from coordinate 41,003 downwards.
GCACCATGGCTGATTCACCTTGATGGTGCGTCGAACGAGCGGTTGTGCAGGAACGCCCACGACAGGTGGTGGCCCACATGAATCAATATTGTACTGAACCTGGACTTCATTTCTCTGCGCTGCGTCGGCCGTTTGTTGATCAAAATCTCTTTGGATCTCTCTTATGAATGCAACTCTGCAGAGTTTGGTCTGGCCAACCCTTTTCAGCATTGCGCGGTGGCGCATCTGGCGTGTTATCCATGCGTCTACCAATCATGCTAATCTCTCCGCTATTTTCCATACAAAACAAAAACTACAACTAGATTAACTGCAACTAATATTTTTGGATTTTTTTATAAGTGTACAAAAAGAAAACACAAAAGTAAGTAACAACTAAAAGAAAAGAACAGAAACTTATGTAGCGCGTTCCCCGGCAATAGCGCCAAAATTTGATGGCACATCGGTGTGTGCTGCAAATTTATCCCTGGTCTCCTCATTAGTATAGTAGGCTAAGTAGGTGTCGAATCCACAGGGAACAGTCAGAAGTATACTTTTATCTACAACTAAAGTGGGGTTTGTGAGTAAGTAAGCATATTATGAAAAGAACGTGCGGAAGACAACTGGCGCGCAACAAAATGCAAGTTACTAGAGTGTTTAACAAAATAGAGATGAGCTCGGTTTAGACTTATCACTATGAATTCTATGTTTGTCATTGGTCACTAAGGATATATGATACACTGTCCATCAAGTTAAGGTCCGGTCCAAGGCTTAATAACCTACACATACATTCCGGTCAAGGTCTGTATGATATAATTACTCAAAATCGGCTCTCTTTATGATTTTCTTCATGCGGTGTATTTATAATCTTCTGCCTATGGTTTCTGCAATAAAATAGGCAAGAAAATATAGGAAATCATCTTTATCTTCTAAATTTCAATTTAGAAAATATTATCGTGCATGCTGGCGTCATCGCTTCCGACCTGTCGCTAATTTCCGAGGTCATCCGTTTCGCCTCACCGCGACACAACAAGCGCGCTACGTCTCTCGCGCGCTTCTCTGTTCTTCCGATTCTTGTCATCTTGTTGTGTTTTACTAAGGATTCAGCCTTCTTTGTTGTTCTTTCATTCTAACTTCTCTGATAAACCTGAAATACAAAACTACACCAAAAGTGTAATCTTATACTTAAAATGTTAGAAATACATGTAATGAAAAGGACTTAAAACGGTATACGAAAGTGCCTCTAGACGAGTGCTCATTGTGCATTTAGACGAGTCCGTGGTAAAAGGGCTTGAAGAGTTTGTACTTCATTTTTTGATCGTTACTAATGGATTGGTAACAGGAGCAGGAAGAACTCCCTCATACCTACAGATACATTGTCCCAAAATAGGATGTCAAATATCCGTGTAACTACATGTACTTTTCATTATTTCTATTCATTCAAATGGTGCCAGAGCAGACATCTATCACACATAGTGAGATCAAGAGAAATTCAAAATGAGTGGAAGAGATATAAAAAGACCATCTAATTTGGAAGAGTAAAACTACTAGAAATTAAAGATGAATGCCTACATTAGATCGTTGAACGAGAATGCCTGAAAGCTTTAGTTGAAGGATGAACTGCAACAACTCAAGTTATAGTATATAGTACAGGGATATTACCTAAACCAGAGGCTTCAAGATTAGATGAAGAAAGGAAGCACACCCAATGAATCAATCATACCCTCTATACAATCAAAAGTGCAATAGACAAACAAAACTATAAGCTGATACCAACAGTAGATATTGCGATTATATGGTAGTGCTCGTCAGTAGGGTTGGATATTTTCAATATAATGAATTTTGACTAAATTGCATGAATTCCATATAATGGAGGTTTGGAATAAAAATGAATGTTTTTAGATCATAATTTCAAATAATGGGTATTTCTTTGTAAAAAGCAAGTGATAGTTTCACTAGAAGTTTTTATTATTTAAATTTGATAAAATAGATATGATAAGATCAATAAAAATAAGACAATAAGATTCCAATATATATTTTAACAATTATCAATATTGTATTTGAAATGATTCGTATGTCGAAGCTTTTAATAATTTGTCTGCTCTTTAGGACCAACGAGGGCCATGTTCAGTTCACCGTCAATTCTGAATGACCAAAGTTGTATATAATCTCCAACATTCAATCTATTCTTTCTAACAATATTGCACCATTTATAAGTCAACATGTATCGTGGATACTTTATACCACTATATGTAACCATTTTACGCAATCTTACGGTGCATGAATCAAGTTGCGGGTCTAAGAGTGGAATCTCAATATGATTCCAATGGTTATACTTGTCCTTTGAGTTCAATTTTATTTTTTCGTCGTCAGTCAAAAACTCATAACTTTCCCAATATGTAAATCTGGGTGTAATTGCTAGTGTGCTACGCTTTAGATCAACATCGGTGGTTGTAAGATGCTTCTCCATGACCAACACTACACTAGTTCCACCCCTAAGGTATATATTTCTCTGAACAATCTTTGGCATATTCAATGGAAGTGTTGCACCGTCATCTAGCTTTGGCAATATTTGAATTTCTGATTCATCACATCTTCTCTTCTTAAGTGGTAGTTTGAACGCCTCATTATTACTGCTACTATGACAATCATCATTATTAAGGTAATAAAACTGTTTTAGAGGAGCAATGTCTCTTAATTTCAATTTTCTTTCATCAGGGTCAAGAGATGTCTTTGTTTTAAATACAGTCGATTCTGCGACATTCTTAGAATTGAGATTATAGGTTGAATAAGAATTATCCTCTAAAAAGATATAAATATTGCGAGCTTCTGTTAGTGACATCAGTTTGATGTCAAATGTTACAGTTATAATAAGTAATACTGTTACTGAAATTATATGAATTCTCATTTTGTTTTAACTTTGGAGCAACACTCAGTAAATGAGGTAAGTTCTATAATTCATGTTGCAATTTGTGTCTTTATATAATTTTAACAAGTAGTTTTTGTCTCGTTGATATTATCCTAACAACAACATCATCAAGATATGCTACATTAATGACATGAAATGTGTTTTTTCTGGTCTAGAAAATTGTGGGATTTTAATGATATTATTAATTTATTTTGATGTCATTGACGTAGATAAAATAATTTATGTGTGCTTAAATAAAAATTGAAGAATTTATCAATTTAATCTTAATGACATGTTAGAATTGTCGATTTGATTTCAATGACATGTGACATATGATTTATCAGCATAAACTGTATAGACAGATATATTTTTGAAAATATTTAATTTGAAGTTCTCCAAAAGAGTGAAGAAATTTTTTGTTCTTTGAGTGTAAGAGGGCTGAAAAATTGCTCAAAATGAAAAAGTGAGTTGTTCAAGCTAGTGAAAGAATCACAAGTGATTCGACCAAATTTAATCGAGTTAACTTAGATTGTCTGGATCAACTTCATTCAAGGAGATTTGACCAACGCATAACTCTTTCCTCAAAATGATACTTTGATTCGATCACGACGCTTATCGAATCATCTTTTGACAACACAAATTAACTTGTTTGAATTGTATAAATCAAGTCAACATTATTGAATTTATAGAGTATAACTAGAAAACGTAAATAATTTATAGTCCGCTCTTCTAAGAAACCCAAATAATAAATTAAAAACTACAAGAACTGGCAATCAACTCACTACATGAATGTACAAATGCTTGTACTGTTCTCGGTTTCTCAAGAAGGGAGTAGGATCCCAACCAACCTTTATCATAAAAACTAAGTTTCAACTTGTCTTCATTACTTACTTTTTTCTTCTTTAAAAAAATTATTCTTACGTCGCATCACTATTAGATCAATTTATGTTCATCTAACAATTTTATCAATTTCCTAGTATGCATCATTATTAAACTATGAGTAAGAATAAAAATTATCTAACAAAATATTCATCTCACATCTAAACTGATATCAAGACATTTGAATGAATAAAACAAGGTTCATTGGACCTTTAAACAAAATACTACTTACAAAATATTGGGAAGTCATTTGTTATGATCTATTTTCATGGGGCCTTGAGTGTTTGAGGGTCAATAATCCACCTTCAAATCCTATATAAATTTTTAGTCCATCAAGTCTACATAGGACATTGCTTTGCAAATTGGAAACCTACATAAATTAGTTCATCTTGGAAGCAAAAGGATCGGGAGAGCTTTTTTAACTAATGTTGCAATGAATGGTTGGAAGCTCTGAAACTTGTCTTGAGGTAGTGAAGAAAAGAAAGGATCCGCATCACTATCCTTTGGCTTGATGGTCACACCTTCATCTATATTTTCAATAAATATCTTTGGTGTCCATTCTTTATTTTACTCCCTTGAATTTATTTCAACTTCCATATACGGTTTTTCAAAAGATAAGTCTTCGAATATATCAACCGAGTCACCATATTCACGATATTTAGGAGGTTTATTGTTTCAACTTGTATCTCACATATCAAGCATTTTCTTAAGCTCTTCATAAAAGACGTCATCATATTGCATAGATTCGCATAAAACTCAGTGTATATCCACTTACATATCCAAGTCTCCCATATTAATTATTCTTCTCCATTTATGTTTGAAGACATGATCAAAAGCATCATTTGAAGGTTTTCCTCTATCTCATCAAGTTTGTTAAACATTTGATCTTGCATCTGGATAAGCAATAAGCACATTTCCATCATTGAATTATTGACGAGAGGTTCCTCATAATGATGTGACGTGAAATGTTGAGGCAGATCAAAGCATTGTTCGTCACACGAAAGATCTTCGCCACAATAACTCGGTAATTGTGTATAATCACCCTCATCATAAAAGTAGGACATAAGTAATCACGAGCTTTGTTTTTTGTGATTGATCAAAATCTGAATCTTTGAAAGTCACTTGTGTTCCTTGTAACCTGCACTCAACCAAATGGATTTCCTAAAATCTGATAAAAAACAACAGACCCGAGAACGCTCATGTGTGAAAAATAAATAAAAAGCACATACGATAAATGAGTAGCCTAAACGAATCAGTAAACCTAAGCGATTGACAAGTTAATTTGTTGGTCCCCGGGAACAATAATCCACCTTCGAAAATTTTCATCCGTAAAGTCTACAATGGACATTGCTTTGTGATACGGCACTTTTGTATGTTGTTTTAGGTCCTTTACACTGCTTAGGTTTGTAACATATTTAATATAAGATTACGATTTTGGTGTAGTTTTGTATCTCAGGTTTATTGGAAGAGTCAGAACAAAAGTGCAACATGAAGGCTGAATTTCAAAGAAAAGAACAACAATCTAACAAAACCGGAAAACCAAGGAGCGCGCGAGAAGTGTAGCTCGCGAGTAATGAGTCGCGCAGAGCAGAGGAAGCGATGACGTCATCACGCGCAAAGAATATTTCTAAAGTTGATTTTCAGAAAAATATTTCTAAAGCTGGTTTTTAGAGATAAGGATGATTCCCATATATTTTCTTGCCTATTTCCTTGGGAAACCCTAGCAAGCAAGCATATAAATACCATGCATGAGGGGAATCACAAAGAGAGCCGCACATCCGCAATTCAGACCTAGCTGCGAAGAGCCGTGCGCGCAGGCTTTCGACGTGAGCAGAGCGACGCGTCATACAAATTTGTTTTGTTATTTTAGTTGTTCAACTTTAACTCTTGAGATGTATACATTCAGTATGTCTAGCTAACTTACTGAATTCCGTTTGGATTCTGATCTTTTGAATAATATGTTTTGAGGTTTTGTTCTTAGTTGCATGATAAGTTTAGTATTATTACTCCAAGCTCAATTGCATGATAATTAGGTTAGATAGTTAAGCGAAGCCTTGACCCGCAGACTAATTATAGAATTTATTGTCTATTGTTAAACTATCAGAGGTACGTGACTATGAATGATAGGAGTAACGCTAGAATAGTTAATCACTACTTTGACCGGATTCGTGTTTAATTAAACTAGACTGGGTAGTAATATCATACAGACTTTGACCGGAATGTATGTGTAGGTTATTAAGCCTTGACCGGACCTTAACTTACATGAGCATTATATCATATGTCTTTAGTGACCAATGATAAGCATAGAATTCATAGTGACAAATTTGAACCGAGCTCATCTCTGTTTCTGTTAAACACTCTTATAACTGCATTCTGTCGCGCGCTAGTGTTACTTGCGCGCTTGTTTTTCTCTTTTACTTGTTAAACTCACAAAACGAATTTTAGTTGTAGATAAAAGACGACTTCTCACCGTTCACTGTGGATTCGACCCCTGCTTGCCTAGACTATACTAAGGAGGAGAGAGGGATAAATTTGCAGCACTCAACGACATGCCGTCACTTTGCAATATGGATCCCTACATAAATTAATTCATCTTGGAAGCAACAGGATCACGAGAGCTTTTTCCAAGTGATCGATTTTTAATAAATGGTAGAAAGCTCTGAAACTTATCTTGAGGCAATGAAGAGAAGACAGGATTCGCATCATCATCCTTTGGCTCGATGGTCACGCCCATTCTTTAATTTACTCCCTTGAATTTGTTTCCACTTGCAGATATATTTTCTATAAAGAAGAGTCTTCAAATATATTAACCAAGTCACCATATTCACTATATGTAGAAGGTTTATTTTTTCAACATGTATCTCCACATCAAGCATTTTCTCATATGAAAGCTCTTCGCCCTAAAAAATCGATAATTGAGTATAATCTCCCTCATCGTGGAAGTAAGACATAAGTATTTGATGAGCACGTCGTTGAGTGCTGCAAATTTGTCCCAACTCTCCTACTAGTATAGTATTGGCAAGCTGGGGTCGAATCCACAGGGAACGGTGAGAAGTCGTCTTTTGATCTACAACTAAGATTGGGGTTTGTGAGTTAAACAAGTAAAAGATAGAAAACAGGAGCGTGATTATACTACTGGCGCACCGAATGAATACAAGTGTAAACTATGAATACGAGATGAGCTCAGCTTAGACTTATCACTATGAACTTCTATGTTTATCACTGGTTTTTCTAAGGATCTACGACAGATTGTTCACGCAAGTTAAGGTCCGGTAAAGGCTTAATAACTTACACATATATTCTGGTAAAGGTCTATATGATATTACTACCCAACCTAGTCTAATTAACCACGAATCCAGTAAAGGTAGTGATTAACTATTCTAGTGCTACTGGCGCACAGAGTAAATACGAGTGTAAACTATAAATAAGAGATGAGCTCAGCTTAGACTTATCACTATGAACTTCTATGTTTATCACTGGTTTTTCTAAGGATCTATGACTGATTGTTCACGCAAGCTAAGGTCCGGTAAAGGCTTAATAGCTTACACATATATTTCGGTAAAGGTCTATATGATATTACTACCCAACCTAGCCTAATTAACCACGAATCCGGTAAAGGTAGTGATTAACTATTCTAGTGCTACTCCTTTCATTCACTGTAACGTACCTCTGATAGTTTAACGTTAGATGATAGAGTCTATAATTAGGTCTGCGGGTAAAGGCTTCGCCTAACTATCTAAACTAGTTATCATGCAAGGTTGCTCGAGTAATAATACTAAACTGGTCATGCATTAAGAATAAAACCTCAAAACATATCATTCATAGATTAAAGTCTAAACTGAATTCAGAAAGTTAGCTAGACATGCTGAACATATTAATCTCAATATTTATATGAAAACAACAAGTAGAAATTCTATAGCCTGGTGCGCGCGTCGTCAGTGCGCGTCTCAGTATTGCGACGGCAGAGTTCGATGTGCCCTTCTAATTCGCTCTAAGCTTCCTCTTCTACGCAAATATGTACATGTCAGTGATTTCCATGAAGCTTTGTATTTATACTCTTGCCTCATAGGGTTTCCACGAATTATTAGGCAAGAAAATCTGTAGGAGATCATCTTTATCTCTAAAAATCAGCTTTGGGAATATCTTGATCTCCAAAAACCGAACTTAGAAATATTCTTAGCGCGTGATGACGTCATCACTCCGGATATTTCGCTAATTGCTGACGTCATCATTTTGCTCTGATCTGCGCGACCCATACTCGCGCGCCACACTGCTCGTGCGCAAGTTGGTCTTTGGCTCTTTTGTTCCGAGATTTAGCCTTCTTGTTGCACTTTGTTCTAACTCTTCCAATTAACCTGAGATACAAAACTACACCAAAAGCGTAATCGTATACTAAAATATGTTAGAATCTAAGCAGTGTAAAGGACCTAAAACAACATGCAAAAGTGCTCTATCAGTAATCAAGAGATTTTTTTTGTGTTTGATTAAAATCCGAATTTTTTGAAACTCACTTGTGTTCCTTATAACTTGTACTAAACCAAATACATTTTCAAAAATTGATCAAAAACAAACCCGACAAATCATGGATGTGAAAAATAAACAAAAAAGTACAAAAGATAAATGAGTAGCCTAAACGAATCAGTAAAAAAGATAATGACAAATTAGTTCGCTGCTCCACAAGAACTGCAACATTTTGACGTTGTGTATTTGTGTACCTTGAAGTGTATGATTAAGACATTTTAAAGTCTAGCTTCCCTGGTTTAGTGCATTAAAACAATGATCGTAAAAGTAATATGATGTAATGTCGATCAGGAGTTGACTATGAAATCATAACTCAAAGCAAAATTTTGCCGAGTTTGAGTTTTGATTTCAATGATTCAAATCTTACTATTACAATTTGTTGACTTGCTCGATCCAATCACATTGATCACAGACTTTCATTATGATGATCAATGTGAAAGCTCGGACAAAGCAAAAGCGTACTCTCCTGATCTCTGATTCTACTTTCTTAGTCACTAGGCAATTAGATAGTCTTACTCAATGATTCACTCTAAATTCCTATCTTCCAATATGAAACTTAGATCAATTTATGTTCATATGAGAAATTTATCAAATACGTAGTATGCATCATTATTAAACTATGTGTAAGGGAACAAATTATCTAACAAATCATTCATCTCACATCTAAAATGATACCAAGAATTTTGAAAGCATAAAACAAAGTCCATTGGCCCTGGAACACGAGACTACTCAAAAGACATTGTGAATCCTTTTTTATGATCAATTCTCATGAGGCCTTGAGTGCTTGAGTGTCAAAAAACAACTTTCAAATCCCATATAAATTTTGGTCTATCAACTCTACAATGGACATTGCTTTGCAAGCTCGATCCTTACATAAAATAATTCATCTTTGAAGTAAAAGGATCGGGGAAGCCTTTTCTAACTGATTTTGCAATTAATGACTAGAAGCTTTCAAACTTGTCTTGAGGTAGTGAAGAGAAAAAAGGATCCGCATTACTATCTTTTGGCTTGATGGCCACACTAGTACAGATTATATATTCAACAACGCTTGTAACTAAGCGCTATTAAAAGATAGAACTTTCACAGCGCTTAAACTAATAAGCGCTATTATAATGTGCATTAACACAATATTTATTAATAAAACGCTGTAAAAAATATACATCAACGCTTATCTAGTTAAGCGCTGTCTAAAGTTACACTTTTAATGATATGTTCTTTTTACTTATTTTTACAAGAAAAATTCAATGTGTCGGATGCTCAAAAGATTCAAGAGCTGAGACAAGCGGGAATCTCGTGGAGAAACTTCAAGACAACCCGTAACAAAGATTACATCAAGGGAGGAAGAATGAAGAGGATCCCACTCTTGTTTATCAGTTCATTACTCCGGATCAGTGGGCGGAGTTTGTGGCTGTGAGGAGAAGCAAAGAATTTGAAGAGGAGGGCTTTAGAGCTGTCAAAAGAGCACGCCTCAACAAGTATCATCATGCTACTTCTCGAGGCAGATATATGCGTTCAGAAGAACTCCTGAAAAAGGAGATATTTGATGAGCTTCGGGCTACTGGAATGTACGACGACTGTGATGTAGAGACCATTACAGTTGAGAAGCGCGAAGTATGGAAGAAAGCCAGGCAAAGAAAAACTGGTGATTATGTGAACAAGACATCAGAAACTATTGCTGCAAAATTGTAAGTCTTCTTTAGTCTATTTAATTATATGGTTGATATTTTGGAAGGATATTTCTTGTAATAAAATTTATTTATCTTTCTGTAGGCTGAGACAGAGGAGGAGGCATCTGCTGGTGACGGCACGTCGTTGAATGCTGCAAATTTGTTCTAACTCTTCCAATAAATCTGAGATACAAAACTACACCAAAAGCGTAATCTTATACTAAATATGTTAGAAATCTAAGCAGTGTAAAGGACCTAAAACAGCATACAAAAGTGCCTTATCAAATCCCCCACACTTACTCTTGTTCGTCACTAAACAATCCGGCTTCCTTACCTCTTGTGTAATGTATGCGTGAATACTGGACTTACTGCGCAGCATGTTCTGCGCTACTCACATAACCTGCGCAACTGTGACTATACAACCCTAAACTGATTTTAGTAATTAGTTCAAATATTGTTTTACCTCTCTTGTGGAATGCATTCCAATTCGGATTGTAGGGAGATAGTCCTTTTAAGCACCGGTCACCGAATTCCCCTTGTCTTGCAATTGTATGATTAATAGTGCTCGCTTCTTTTGGTACGTGATTGATTCGCGCTCTTAGGGGTTATTGAGCATACGTCTTTGATGCTTCACTATGTTTTTCCTCGGACAGTTGATATACACATTGATGCACAAGTTCGTCTTTTTATTGTTGCGGCCTTTTGAGCGTTAACCTTTGAATTGAATACTTTACTGGTCCGGAACTTTTCTTCACTAGAACGGTCCCAATCATAGCCTTCGGATAGTAGCTATGGAACAACGCCCCGCTCTCGCTTCTGATCAGTCGCGCGCAAGTCTGGTCTCCCGTCTCATCACGCCATTAGGGTCTAGGCACTTGCGTGACTGAGCTTGCTCTCTCTTTTAACCGCGAAATACCAACCTCCACGACCATTCATAACCAAACAACCGCTCCTCAAGCTTTGTTTGGTTGACTGCTTCTCTAGGACGTTTCTATCAACTCCACACCCCTCTTTATTCCACTCAAGAGTTCACACAAAATTTGAAAAAATTAACCAACATTCAGAATAAGTCATATATGCACAAATTACGCAGATGCGCGAGTAATGCACACAAGTTGCGCACGCCACTGTTTCTCGCGCACAATTACCTCTTGAGATTTCACATATTCAGCTAGTCTAAGCTAAAAATAAAAACGAAAATATAATCTAAACTAACTATTCTAAGATAGTTGTACTACTGATAGAGCACTTTTGTATGCTGTTTTAGGTCTTTTACACTGCTTATAATTCTAACATATTCAGTATAAGATTACGCTTTTGGTGTAGTTTTGTATCTCAGGTTGATTAGAAGAGTTAGAACAAAAGTGCAACAAGAAGGCTGAATCTCAGAACAAAAGACAACAAAGTGACAAAGGGCCAACGGACAACAAGCGCGCGAGCAGTGTGGCGCGTGAGTATGGGTCGCGCACAGCAGAGCAACACGATGATGTCAGCAAATAACAAACTATCCGGAGCGATGATGTCATCACGCGCAAATAATATTTCTAAGTTCGGTTTTTGGAGATCAAGATATTGCCAAAGCTGATTTTTAGAGATAAAGATGATTTCCTACAGATTTTCTTGCCTAATTATTCGTGGAAACCCTAGGAGGCAAGAGTATAAATACAAAGCTTCAAGGAAATCACAAGTATGCGATATATAGGCGATCAGCTGTCCAAGCAAAGAGAAGCGGAATCCAGACCTAGTTGCGCGAGCTCCCTACGCGAGCGAGAAGACGCGTCACTCAGATTTGCTTGTCACTTTAGTTGTTCAATATTTATTCTTGAGACAAATTTGCAGCACTCAACGACGTGCTCGTCAAATTTTGGCGCCATTGTCGGGGAGCGGCTAGAGAAGTTTTCTTTTCTTTTCCTTTTAATATTTAGTTTGTTATTTACTTTTTGTTTTCTTATATATAAAAATCCAAAAAAAATTAGTTACGTTTAACCTAGCTGTTGTTTTTGTCTTTGCATGGAAGATATTGGTGAGAATAGTGTGATCAGCAGACGCATGGACAACACGCCAGACGTGCCAGGGCACAACGCCGATAACGTCTTTGCTCGCCTACACCCTGCTGAACTCGAAGCACTCAGAAGAGAATTACGCAGAGACCTAGAGTTCAGAGGGGATGCTGAAATACCAAGACACGACAACCAGCTAAACAACAATATGGATGTACGCGCGCCACCACCTGTCGCGCGCGTACCACCTGTGGTGCGACGCACCATTAAGGAGATGTCTGCTCCTCAAGCCGTTAATCAACCATGGTGCATCGTACTGCCCCCGGATGGTCATTTTGTACATACCTAAGTTCCATGGTATGGCTAGTGAGAATCTGTTAAGCACGTACGAGAGTTCGCGGCTATTTGTGAAAACAAGAGGAATGGGAACGAGGATCCAGAGTTGCTGAAATTAAGCGCCTTCCCATTCTCATTGTGTGATTCAGCTAGACAATGGCTGATGGGGCTAGCACCCGGTTCGATAAGGACGTGGCCCGAGTTGCAGAAATGGTTCTTGGACAAGTTCTATCCTGCGGCTAAGGTGTCACTACTCAGAAGAGAGCTAGCCGCGCCGAAGCAGTTGCACGGAGTGTCCTTATCTGAATATTATGAGCGGTTTAGGGAACTAGAAGCGAACTTCTACAACCACGGACTTCCCCAGCACGTATCCTATAGAGAACTTCCTCAACGGACTTACTGAGATGGAACTCAGATTGTTGAATGCTTGCGCATGAGGCAATGTGAGGAATATGTACCCGGAGGATGTTTGGAAGCTAATAGAGGACACGGCCGATCAAGTCAGATATCATGTTTTTTTAGATAACAATCGCGCCAGATCACGGCATCAAGTAGACGTTACAGGAGAGATCAAGGAACTAAAGGATATGATGCAGAAATTAATGATGAAGCAGAGCGCCGACACTAGACCATGCGAGTTCTGTCACGCCACAGACCATCAGACAGACGCATGCCCCTCCCTTTTTGAAGAACACACAGATGTTAATGCAGTAGGAGGATGGAAAAACGGACAAGCTAGGCAAGGATAGCCTAGATTTGGTTTAGCTGAGAACGGGTTTAGTTGGAAGAATGAACACAACTTCCAGAGACCGCGCGCTGACTGGCGCGCGCAACCTAATGCCCCCACTGGCGCACGACCTTACGCGCCGGCCGCTTCCTATAACCCGCCGCACAAACGCGCTGAAGGGCCAGCACAGTACAACCAGCAGCCGAAGAAGTCATTAGAGGAAATTGTGGGTCAGTTGGCTGAAACTGTATGAAGGAATGAAGAGCAGAACGACAAACGGTTTAAACTGATAGAGAATCAGCTCACTCAAATTGCCACCACTGTAAACGAACTGAAAGCTAATGACGGCAATCTGCCTTCTCAGGTTATTCAAAACCCGAAGGGAAGTGTCAACATGGTTCGGATGGACGCGCCACAACTAGACTAGACAAGCGGGCCAGTTGACACGCACGCTACTGATAGCGCAGCAGAGCTGAGTACAGAATTAGTCGTCGCACCAGTATTTACGCCAGTAGTTCCTGTCGCACTAGAGCAGAATGAGAAAATCATGCTGAATGATCTCCAGGCTAGTTTAAAGTGTGCTTAGCTCCGGACCTACCAGAAAAGCTTGCTGATCCAGGAACCTTTACCATTCCGTGCACCATTGGAGATACGTTTGCTAGCGAGTGCATGCTAGACTTAGGAGCCTCCGTGAACTTGCTGCCATATTCTGTATACTCCGCGTCATCTATGGGACCTCTTGAGCCAACTGATATTGGTCTATTACTTGCAGATAACTCACGGACCGAAGCAAAGGGTAAAGTAGAGGACCTCTTGACACATGTCGGTGGACTTAAGTTTCTAGCAGATTTCTACGTAATAGACATGGACAAACCGAACATTGAGTCAAGGGAAACAGTTTTGTTAGGCAGACCCTTTATGAGAATCGCGAAAGCGTGTATTGATGTTGGAAACGGTATTGTGACGCTACAGGACAAGAAATGCAAAATCAGATTAGACGTCATAAACCGAATCAGATTATCAGAAGAGCCAGTGGTAGAAAACCAAGTCAAGTTCAGAGACAAAAACTACTACACCTAGACCGACGCACTCAGAGACAATGCGCGCCAAACAGAAGATGATACCTATGGCGCGCCAGAACAACACAAAGACTAAACCACCTGACAAGAGGAGCAGAGAGCGAGGTCGGGAGCAGTATGATACTTGGGACCAACATCGGAACGCAGAGAAAGTGCGCAGTATGGTTTTGCAGAACAGGGCTGCGCGACTCAAGGACGCGCGAGAGTTAACCTGCGTACAACTTACGTCTAGCTAATGATGTTAAACAAAGCACTCGTTGGGAGGTACCCTGACAAACTTAACTTAGTTTTATTTTCGTGTTTTGTGTGTGTTTTTGCTTAGTGTAGTTTTAGTTTTAGTTTAAGGTTTAGTTTGTGTTTTGGGCCCATGTAGTTTTCGGCCATGCATGCATATGGGCTTTTTTGTGCTATAAATATGTGATGTGGGGTGAAAATTGTGTCACAATTCATTTTTGCCTTCTCTCACTAAAACTATCTTTTACACACCAAGCCACCCCCGCCACAACTCCGCCGCGTCAAGCCCAGATTCACACAAGCTTTTGCAGATTTGTAGATCTCAACAGAGGTAATTCGCTCATCAAATTTAGTCTAATTCTGAGTAATTTTGCTAGTTCAATTCAGTAGAAAGGAGTACAGTCAGATCTGGGTTTTGCTCGCGCGTGACTGGACACACGCGCTAGTTGTGAATTGATACGTGATTTTAGTGTTGGCAATATGTCAATCTGCGTGGATCAAACTGTTGGATTTTCATATTAAGTATGATATGTTTAGTAAGTGTGAGGTGTTGCCATCCGTGTTTGTGGACGAGGACTTCCTGCGTTCATGGAATTATCATGTGACACCGACGCAGATGATGTCATAGAGTTCTTAGCCTCATACGAAGGTCGGAGCGAACGGATCAGATATAGGCACCGTGGGGTGTACTATGAGGCCACGCCATCACAGTTTGGCGCTGTTATGGGTTTGGAAAGGATGCCCGGGGCAGAAGTGGATGAGCACACCGACCAGGAGGCCTGGGAAGATTGGACGGATGGCAGCAAGCTGTATGCTGGAGGAAGGAGTCTGGGTACTGAGCTCTTGGACCCGAAGATGTTTTATTTGCAGAGGCTCATATCTCATTCCATACTCGGGCGCTACAATGGATCACAGCGCCCGGGACTGATGGACATGGAGATCCTCAAGGGTCTCTATTATGGGAAGAAGGTGCGCTACACGCGCGTGCTCACCAACTATTGGGAAGTGGTGAGCATGAAGGGGCTGCTGCTCTGCGGAGGTTTGATCACGCACTTCTTACGTGCGCTGCACATGGAGCCATGGTTGGAAGAGCACACCATAGTTCGGGCTGAGTTTCTGACGCGCGAGAAGATGCGTCTATACAAGGGAATCAAGATTCGCACGGATGGAACCGCGTATTGGAGCTATCGGCCCGGTTTAGAGAATGCCAGGCCTGCGCCAGAGGTTGCGGCGCCATAGCCTGTGGTGACTAGAAGGAGCAGGCACCAGACGGGGCGTGCGCGAGCTGAGTCGAGCGCACAAGGCAGTAGCACGCAAGTTCAGATAGATGAGCGTTGGGTGTTCAACGCCCAGCGAGTAATGGAGTACATGGCGCCACAGGGTGCCAACCTGAACTTGACGCCACCCAGAGGATGGCGTGCTGGAGACTCAATCCCAGAGGAGTATGCGCTGCAGAGCGAATACCCGATTGAAGAACTCTCCCGATCCTTTTCAACATCCTTTTAAATGTTTTGTAATCGGTGTCTGAAACTTATCGGTGGCTGATTATTTTAACTGTTTGTTTTAAAACACTTGTATTTTGACTTGGTATTATGTTTTGAACGGTGTTTTATTTCAATCGGTGTTTTGATCTATTTCGGTGGTGTGGAAATTCTAAGCGGTGACCAATTGATTTAGTCGGTGCTTACTGTTGTATGCATGCATTGCTACTGCCTTGTTTACTACTTGTGCATAACGTGAGGAAACATTTTTGTTTAAGTGTGGGGGGTAGTAGTACATCTATCTTAGGAGTAGTTTAGTTAAATTTTTATTTTTTTTTTTCCTTTTTTTTAGTATAGATATACTGAATGTTGAATCTCAAGAGGTAATTGTGCGCGAGATACAGTGCGTGCGCAACCTACATGTGTCACTCGCGCGTCTGCGTAATTTGTGCATATATGACATTTTCTGATTTTTGTTAATTTTTTCGAATTTTGTGTGAACTCTTGAGTGGAATAAAGAGGGATGTGGAGCTGATAGAAACGTCCTAGAGAAGCAGCCAACCGAACCAAACTTGAGGAGCGGTTGTATGGTTATGAGTATTTGTGGAGGTTGATACTTCGCGGTCAAAGGATAAGAGCAAGCTCAGTCACGCAGATGCCGAAGGCAAAACCCTAATGGCATGACGAGACGGGAAAATAGACCGTCTTTGCTAAAGTTAGTTGCTCAGGAAGGGGCGCGCGGTTGCAAATGCGTGGCCTAACTTGCGCGCGACTGATCAGAAGCGAGAGCGGGGCGTGGTTCCATTGCTGGTATCCGAAGGCCATGATTGGAACCCGTTCTAGGGAAGAATGATATCCGGACCAGAAAGTATTCAATTCAAAGTTAAAGCTCAAAAGGCCGAGACAATGAAAAGAAGAAAATTGTGCAAACAAGTGTATCAAACTGTCCGAGAACAAAAAGTGAAGCGTCAAAGACGTAAAGCTCAGAAACCCTATGGATGCGAATCAATCACGTATCAGAGAAAGCGAGCACGACTAACCATACAATTGCGAATCAAGAAGACTTCGGTGACCTTTGCTTAAACAGGACTATCTCCCAATCATCCGAATTGGTATGCATTCCACAAAAGAGGTAACACAAGGTTCGAATTAGTTACTTAAATCAGTTTTGTGTTGTATAGTCACAGTTGCGCAGGTTGTGAGGGTGGCGCAGACGTATGGCGCAGTAAGTCCAAAAATCACTCGTACTTTACACAAGAGGTAAGGAAGCCGAATTGTTCAAGGACGAACAAGAGTGAACTATCAAAAGTACGTGACTGTGAATGATAGGAGTAACACTAGAATAATCGATAGCTACCTTATGAATAATAACATCATACGGACCTTGACCGAAATGTATGTGTAGGTTATTAAACTGTGACAGTAACCGGCGTGAACTTTATATCATGTATCTTTAGTGACCAATGATAGATATAAAAATTCATAGTGAAGAATTTATAAAAAATCTGAACCGAGCTCATCTATTTTAAATTTATTTAAATCTTTTGTGGCTGCTTCCTGAGTGTGCGCCAGTTCTACTTGGGCAACTGTTTCTTTTCTTTCACTTGCTCATACTCACAAACCCCCAACTTTAGATTTTAGGTTGAAAGACGACTTCTCACCGTTCCCTGTGGATTCGACCCCAGCTTGCCAATACTATACTAGTAGGAGAGTCGGGACAAATTTGCAGCACTCAACTACGTGCTCGTCACGATTCTGAACCGAGCTCATCTCTGTTTGTGTTAAAAGTTTTTATAATTGCATTTTGTCGCGCGCTAGTTTTCTCACTTTACTTTGCTCACAAACCCCAATCTTAGTTGTAGATCAAAGACGACTTCTCACCTTTTCCTGTGGATTCGACCCCAGCTTACCCTTACTATACTAAGGAGGAGATTCGTGATAAATTTGCAGCACACAACGACGTGCCGTCAACAGCGTTTTTCTTTTATGCGCTGTTGTAAGTTTATATTTTTAATAGCGGTTATTTGGTTAAGCGTTGTTGTAAGTCTATTATTTATGACAACGTTTTTAATTTTCAATGTTGTAAATAATAATATAAATTACAGAATTTTAAGCGCTGTAATAAAAAAGATTTAAGACAACGCTTTTTTTGATAAACGCTGTCAATAATTTTCACATATAGAGCGCTGTTAAAAGTGTTTACAAACAACAACACTTTTTTAGAAAAAGCGATGTAATATATTATTGACATACAATAACACTCGATTTAACAGTGCTTCAAGAAGCGATGTTAAAGGTCCAAAGAAGGCGCTGTTATATAGATGATCTGTAGTAGTGCCACTCCTTTATCTATATTTTTTATAAAGATCTTTGGCGCTTATTCTTTATTTTACTCCCTTAAATTTGTTTCCAACTGCATATAAGTTTTCTCTAAAGATGAGTCTTCAAATATATCAACAAGTCACCATATTTACAATATTTAGGAGGTTCATTGTTTCAACTTATATCTCCACATCAAGCATTTTCTTAACCTCTTCATAAAAAATGTCATCATATTGCAGAGACTCGCATAAAACTTGGTGCATATCCACTTACATATTCAAGTTCTCCCATGTTAATTATTCTTCTCCATTATTGTTTGAACACGTGTCCAAAAGCATTATTTGAGGGTTTTCCTCTATCTCATCAATTTGTTGAATATTTTATCTTGCATCTCGATAAGCCATAAGCACATTTTCGTTCCTCATAATGATTTGACATGAAATGTTGAGGCAGATCAAAGCGTTGTTCGTCACATGAAAGCTCTTCGTCAAAATAGCTTGTTAATTGTGTATAATCACCCTCATTTTAGAAGTGCGACATAAGTAATTATGAGATTTATTTTGCGGTTGATCGAAATCTGAATTTTTGGTAAGTCACTTCTGTTCCTTGTAAATTGCACTCTACCAAAAAAATTCCAAACTATTATCAAAAATAAAAAACCCGAGAAAGCACAAGTGTGAACAATAAATAAAAAAGTACAAAAGATAAATGAGTAGCCTAAACGAATCAGTAAAACTAAGCTAATGACAAGTTAGTTCGTTGCTCCCGGAACAAAGACATTCAGACGTTGCGTAAATTGTACCTTAAAGTGTACGACTAAATGATTCCAGTGTAATTAAAAATTTATATATAAACTGAAGTGACGGCACGTCATTGTGTGCTGCACATTTATCCCTGGTCCAGATTCGGCTTTTCGAGCTTCACCTAAGAATTGATAACTTTCTGGTCCAGATTTCTTTTTCTTCCCTAGAACGGTTCTATAATTGCCTTCAGATAACACCTACGTAACAACACACCGCTCTCTTATTTTGATTGATCGCGCGCAAGTCAGGTCGCGCGTTTACCTCCATGCGCTCCTTCCTGACCGATTAACTTCGAAAAGAAGACGGTCTGTTTTTTCGTATCGTCACGCCTTTAGGGTTTTTGCCTTCGGCATTTGCGTGACTGAGCTTGCTCTTTGTTGGACTCATTTATCAAAAGATTCAAAGACCTTTGACCTCCTAGGGCGATTTGGGCGATTTGGGCGATCTCCTATGCCGTGGCTTTCTCCGGCCATCCAGGCCGTCATGGCCTCCTCTCTTCCGTCTAATCAACCTTCTACGGAGCCAAAACCCCTGATATTCTATTAGTTGAACACGAACAGCGTAAATCTATTACTTTCGCATCCTTGGTCGCGAAAGAAGCGCCTTGCACTCGCTTCCCGGAATCGCAACTGCCAAATCGCCAGTATGGAGTAAAGGATGGTGTCCCGGCTATTCCTTTCACTGCCAAATCAATGGCGCTGCTTTGGGTGCCTTTCCTGAAATTTGGGTTTCTCATCTAGACAGGGTTCATTCTGATCACCGTCCATTGTTGGTGGAACCAGCTGGTCATAAGGTTAATTTTGGGTTCTTTCATTACATTCCTGCATGGGAAAAACACCCAGTTTAAATTTGTTGTTGATAATTGTTGGCAGGGCACCATGGATAGAAACCCCATTGTCAATTTTGGTCTGAAATTACGCAGACTAAGGGGCTTTCTGAGGAAGTGGAATTGGGGTGTGTTCGGTGATATTAAGCATGAGCTAAGAGATCTTCAGTTACGTATTAATTATTTGGAGGGCTTGATTCAACAGAATTGGGATGCAGATCAGGCCAGCTAGCTCGATGCTTGCAGATTGGAGTTCCATGACCTGAATAATACTCAGTTGGATATTCTAAGTTCCAAAGCTAAACTTCTCTGGTTCCAGGATGGAGATCGTAATACTAAGTTCTACCATGCAGCCATCAAAGCTCGTCGTTCTCAGAATAGAATTAGCCTCAAGTTAGATGATGACATATTCACAGATGATAGAGACATTATTGGTGCCAAGGCAGTTGATAATTTCGAGCTTTTCTCGGGTTGCACACCATCCCCTAGTCTTGATAATTTCAATATTATCAATCCAGTTGTCACCCAGGCTGATAATGATACCCTCTGCTCCTACCCTGATCTGGATGATATATTTGGTGTCATATCTGATATGAAAGATAACAGCGCCCCGGGTCCGGATGGATTCACGTGTAGATTTTACGTTTACTGCTGGGATATCATTAAGGAGGATTTTCGCGATGCTATTCATGGTTTCTTTTCAGGTTTGCAGCTTCCAACTTCTTTCACTGCCACTCATCTTTCCTTAATTCCCAAAGTTCAGAATGCTTCAGATATCAGTCAAATGCGTCCAATTAGTTTGTGTAATTTCTGTCACAAGCTCATATCTCGCATTATTATGAAAAGGCTTACAGACTGGCTTCCCAGATTAGTTAGCAAATAGCAAGCTGGTTTTGTGAAGGGCAGAAGTATCCATGATAACATTGCCCTAGTGCATGATCTTGCTCATGGTCTAAATACGAAATCCAGAGGGGGAAACCTTATCATTAAGCTTGATATAGCTAAGGCGTACAATAGAGTCTCCTGGAGTTTCAACCTTAAGATGCTTCAAGCTTTCGGGTTTTCCCATAAGTGGCAAGATCTAATCTTCAGGTGCATCTCGAACTGTAAGTATTCTGTGAAATGGGATGGCAAAACCTATGGGTATTTCAGTTCTCAGAGAGGGCTTAGGCAGGGTGATCCTCTTTCTTCTGGTATCTTTGTGTTAGTAATGGAGTGGTTCGGCAGGGTTTTAAAAGTAGCAGTGTCGGATGGGTTTATTATTCCCTACTACACCAAGAGGAATGCACAAGTGGTCACTCACCTCCTTTTTGCTGACGACCTTGTCATATTCACTAATGGATCAAGAGATTCTCTAAGCAACCTTAAAAGCTTGATCTCAGACTTTTGTTTCCTCTCGGGTCAGCACTTAAATAACAGTAAGAGTATCATTATTTTTTCCAAGAAGATACCTCCTAGCCGCAAAGAAGAGATTCTGCAGCTAACAGGTTATACAGAAGGCGTTCTTCCCATTCCCTATCTTGGAACTCCCCTGTTTAGAGGGAGAACTAAGGTGGATATGTTTGATTATTTGGAGCGCAAAGTTCTTGGGCGTATTCAGGGATGGAGTCGCAATTTCTTGTCTATGGGAGGTAAAGTTACTCTAATAAATTCTGTTTTGAACTCAGTTAGCATACATAGCATGCTTGTTTTACCAGTTCCCACACCTGTGCTAGATAAAATTATTTCGTAAATGGCTAACTTTCTGTGGAGCAATGGTAGTGAGAACAGGCATCATTGGGTTGGATGGGGTAAGCTTTGTCATCCTAAAGAGGCTGGTGGTTTGGGAATCCTCGATCCCAAATCTATGATGCTTGCTTTCCATGGCCATTTAGCTTGGAACTATATTCAGAAAAATCTTTATGGGCTCGTTATGCACACTCTAGATTCAAAGAAGGTAAAGCCACCTGATTCAAGTCATTCGAGAGGATAGTAAATGGATTATTGGCAATGGAGATACATCAATTATTGAGCTATGTGACAAGCTGTATGTTAAAGCTCCTAGGGACCTTATGGGTAAATCTGTCAGGGAAGTCATATTGGATCCTGTGTTCAATGCTTCCATCAACAATGTTCTCCCTGCTAGTAGGAGAGAGGATCTTGAAGAGATCCATTTTAATACTCTTCCTGATCATTTTGTTTGGAAGCTTAGTCCTGACGGAGTTTTCAATATCAAAAAATTCAGTATGTCCTTTCAAACGAGACATAACTATGTCACATGGGGTAAGTCTATCTGGAGGAATTGGATCCCTATGAAGGTTGGAGTGTTTGTATGGAAGCTCTTCAGAAATGCTATCCCTACTGATGACAATGTTAGTAGGCTCAGGATCCAGTCCGTTTCTAGGTGTGTCTGCTGCACCACTCCTAGTTGCGACAGTCCGGCATTTGTTCTTTGATAGTGACTTGGGTCGAGAGTTATGGCAATATCTCAGTTCCATGTTTGACCGTCCTCGTGTTCACGGACGTATTGCAGCTAATAAGATTTGGTTGAAGTCGCATGCTTTTATGGATTGGTTGGCAGCTGGTATGGTGTGATGTGGGTTATGGGAAATCTGGAAAGCTCGTAATTCCCTGGTTTTTGAACAGAAGCGTAGGGATTGGAAGAGTGCTCTTCTTAACTGGTGTCCAAATATCATCAAAAGAATCAACCTTATTTATCCTCACACCATGCAGAGTGATCTTATCCTTCGGAATGTGGGCCTGAGTCTTAATCTCCCCAAGGCAGATGTCAAAGCTTGGAGACCCGGGGAAAGAGGTAACACTGTCAACATTGCTTTGCTCCACCTTGGTCATTGTGTGAAAGGCACTGCTGTTATTCAGAGCTCTGTGGGTAATTTTATCCTTGCTATTGTTAAAGTTATTCCCATATCATGATCCATTTGGTTTTTGAAGAAAATCATGATCATATGCCTTTCTCATAACATTTCTATTGCTAACGTTTTTGGGAACCATCAGTTGCTCTACTCTTTGCAACATAGAAATGCTGAAACTCTTACAGGGTTGAATGGTCTTTTGGACCTTAATGCAGTATCTTTTAGAAGAGTTCGCCCTATGGAGAACGGTGCTGCCATTACTATTGTCAGTCCATGCAACCCCGGGAGTTTATAATCAGACTTCAATGCTTCATGTTGCCGGCAGGAATGCTCTTGTCTTGGACAGCAAAAGCTTGGTATCATCAGTGCTCTCGGGGCTGCAGTCTTGATAACAGTCCGATCAGAGCAAGGGATGACTCTTTCATCTCTCACTCTAGCTATCAATACCAACCTTTCTCGGATGATATGTGATGATTCCTTCCGTTTTGAATTTGTGTGTTTTTGTTTCAGTTTTATTTTGTCCATTGTTGTCAGGGTTTCTTTTTGGTTGGGTTAATCTCTGCAGTGGGTATGTCACTGTTGAGTTTAATCTCTCCAATTTAAGTGTCCCTTTTGTTTTTCTCAAACATTGTATTTTTGCCTGATCCGGCTTGCTATGATCTTTTAATAAATTATCTGGCACCGTCCAATTTTTTTTTAAAAAAGCTTGCTCTTTGTTTCCACGATCGCATAATACCAACCTCCGCGACTACTCTTAACCATGCAATCCTGCATTAAACTTTGTTCGGTTGACTGCTTCTCTAGGACGTTTCTATAAACTCTACACCCTCTTCATTCCACTCAAGAGAGCACACGAAATTCAAAAAAATTAACCAAAAATCAGAATGAATCATATATGCACAATTTTACAGACGCATGCAAGTAACACATCTAACTAGTCTGAGCTAACAAATAAAAACATAAATAAACTAATCTAAACTAAGCAAGAAAGATATACTACCTCCACACTTAAACAAAAACGTGTCCACACGTTATGCACAAGTAATAGAATGGGGCAGGGTGTGTGTGTGCATGATAAAATAAATAAGAAAACGGGTCACCTCCCGAGAGTGCTTTTGTTTACTGTTCGTTTGCTCAACAAATTCCGATCAGTCTATTGCTCCCGTGTTCTATTTCTGTCTCCTCGCGTGGATGCGCGAGTCCTTGCACGCGACGGATCACGCGCACTCGTATCTCCAGGTGCGCTATTAGATTCAGTGGCAAGCATATCTTGCTCCTCTTGTTCCATCAGATCAAACTCATTAAGCCGGTGGTATGGGTCCGGAAAGGTAATGCTTGATTCTCTGGCCATTGACCTTGAAACGGTGATGATTACTTTCATCTTCTATTTCTACCGCTCCGTGTGCAAAAAACTTTGTGACAGTATACGGTCCATTCGATCAGCTGCGCAACTTACCTAGCATCATCTTCAAACGGGATGAGAATAATAACACTTTATCACCAATATTGAAAGAACGACGCAGTATAACTTATCGTTATATAATTTCATGTGCGGTTTGTAGTCGCGCGTGCTGTCATATGCGTCTGTGCGCATTTCTTCAAGCTCATTCAATTCCAATTTTTTTCGCGCCCAACACCCTCTAGGTCTAGATTGCATGATCTTAACGCCCAGTAGTCCTTATGTTCCAATTCGACTCGAAGATGACATGCCTTCCCATAGACTAGCCGGAACGAGACGTCCTGGTCGGTGTTTTGAAAGCTGTCCGCTATGCCCATAGAGTCATCCAAACAAAGACTCCAGTCCTTATGCGTCGGCTTTACCATTTTTCCTAGTGTCCGCTTGATTTCTTTATTGGAGATTTCGGCCTGTCCATTTGTTTGAGGGTGATACGCCGTTGATGTTTTGTGTTGGACCCCTTAATTCTCTAGTACATGTGCCACCATTCTGTTATAAAAATGAGATCCCTTGTCCCTGATCAATGCCTTGGGTGCACCATAACAACAACAGAAAACGTTAGTGCGCAGAAAATCAGTAACAGTCTTTGCATTATCTTTTTGAGTAGCTTTCTCTTCAACCCACTCGGATACATAATCTACATCTACCAAGATTTACTCAAATCCTAATGTTTGTGGGAATGGACACATGAAGTCAATTCCCATATATCAAATACCTCATCTACTATGATATTGTGGCATTTTGTTGCGCGCGGATATATTGCTCGTGCGCTGGCATCCATCACAGCTTTTACAATGTACGTAAGAATCTCTAAACAAATGAGGCTGATAGAGCACAGTTGTACGCTACTTTAAGTCCTTTACATTGCTCATATTCTAACATATTTCAGTATAAGATTGCGCTTTTGGTGTAGTTTTGTATCTCAGGTCTAAAAGATGAGTTAGAACAAAAACGCAACAAGAAGGCTGATTTCCAGAACAAAAGACAACAACTTGACAACAAGGACAGAAGACCACTAGCGCGCGAGCACTATGGCGCGCGAGTGTGGGTCGCGCAGAAGACAGCAAAACGGTGACGTCAGCAGACAGCGAGATATCCGGAGCGATGACGTCATCACGCGCGAAGAATATTTCTAAGTTCAGTTTTTGGAGATTACATATTTCCTAAGCTGATTTTTAGAGATATAGATGATTTCCTACAGATATCCTTGCCTAAATATTCGTGGAAACCCTAGGAGGCAAGACTATAAATACAAAGATTTATGGAGATCACAAGCATGCACGCAGAAGGGACCAGACGGCTCAGAGCAGAATTCCGACGCGCGCAAGCTGTCACGCGAGCCTGACGACGCACCATACAGATTTGTCTTGTTATTTCCAGTTGTTATTTAATTATTCTTGAGATGTATTCAATCAGTATGAGTAGCTAAACTCACTGAACTCGGTTTGGATTTTGATCTATGAATAATATGTTTTGAGGTCTTGTTCTTAATTTGCATGATTAAGTTTAGTATTATTATTCCGAACTCAATTGCATGATAATTAGGTTAGACAATTAAGCGAAGCCTTGCACCGCAGACTTAGTTGTAGAATCTATTATCTATAGTTAAACTATCAGAAGTACGTGACTGTGAATGATAGGAGTAACACTAGAATAGGCAGTAGCTACCTTGACCGGATTCGTTATTGACTAGACTAGATTGAGTAATAATATCATACAGACTTTGACCGGAATGTATGTGTAGGTTATTAAGCTGTGACAGGACCTTAACCTACGTGGACAATTATATCATGTACCTTTACCGACCGAGGACAAACATAGAATTCATAGTGAAGAATCTGAACCGAGCTCATCTCTAGCATAGTTATTTGCATCTTTTATACCTACTTTCTGTGTGTGCGCCAGTTGTACTTGCGCAGCAGTTTTTCTTTCTTTTAATTGTTCTCACGCACAACCCCAATTCTTTAGTTTGTAGTTGAAAAGAGACTTCCACCGTTCCCTGTGGATTCGACCCCAGGCTTGCCAATACTATACTAGTAAGGAGAGTCGAGACAAATTTGCAGCACTCAACGACGTGCTCGTCAGAGGCCAATAGAATCCGAAATCCAAAATCTTCCTACTAGTTTGTTTAGGACCAAAGTGTCCCCCACATGCATGTTCATGGCAAAATGCAAGGACCGAATCAATTTCATGGTCTGGAATACAACGCCTAAGTATTTGGTCAGGTCCTATTCTAAGCAAATAAGGATCATCCCACAAGTACATTCGGGTGTCGTATTTTAATCGAAATTTCTGCGGTTTATGAATGATGGGGGAAACGTACCAGTGACCAGGTAGTTCACTATGTGAGCATACCATGGTACCCTACCTTGTAGGGTCATTAGGTGTCCATCTGGAAAAGTCTCCATGATTTCTTGATCCTCCTTCACGACTCGACTCAAGTGGTCTGCTACAATGTTGTCAGAGCCCTTCTTGTCTTTAATTTCTATGTCAAATTCCTGGTGCATTACATAACCCAAACGACATGCGCAGAAAAGCGAACGTACCGGAAGGGCATGTGAACGTCATCTTCTCTTGGTCCTCTGCTGCTATGGGGATTTGATTGTAACTTAAAAATCCATCTAAAAAATAGTAGTGGGGCTTACCTGCTAGTCGGTCTAACATCTGATCGATGAAAGGTAGTGGGAAGTGGTCCTTGCGCGTCATTGCATTCAATTTTCGATAATCTATGCACATGCGCCATCCGATTTGTATTAGTTTTGGCACCAATTCCCCTTCTGCGTTCTCTTCTTCTGTAATTCCCCCTTTTTCATAACAACATGTATCGAGCTTACCCACTTACTATCCGTGATTTGATAAATGATTATGAAGTCGAGCGGCTTGATGATTTCTTTTTGCACAACTTCCATCATGATTGGGTTAAGTCTGCGATGGGCATCTCTGCATGGTTTTTGCTCCATCTTCTAACAGGATTCGATGCATGCATACCACCGGATGATTCCATGCAAGTCATCTAGCATCCATCCAATCGCGCGCCTATTCTTGCGCAAGACTTCCACTAGGCGTGCTCCCTGCGCAGGTTCCAACCTTTTTTTAATAATCACGGCTTTGGTCTCATTATCGTCTAGAAATACATATTTTAGGTGGTATGGGAGTTGTTTGAGCGTGATCATGGGTTCCTCATGTCATGAGATACATTTGCATTAGTCGTACATATTTCGGCGATGTAATTAGAATACCTTGCATTTTAGATCGCGTGCATAATCCTTGTTATCGACAGGATCCTCTGCTGCTGCACCGCATGCGTCTAATAGCGTGCAATTCTGGAAGCGCGCGTGCTCGTCCTCTACTGCTTCGTCAATGATGTCCAATGCATTTACCGTGGAGGCTTCATATAAGAATTTCATACCTTCAAAAATGTTGAAGTGTATCATTTCGCCATCGACCTCCATTGATAGGGTACCCTTCCAAACATCAATCCTCTTTCGCGCGGTCATCAAAAATGGTCGGCCGAGCAGTACTTGCGCCGTGGCATTGGAGACGTTTCCTCCCATCTCCAAAACGTAAAAATCCACCGGGAACACCAATTCCCCTCTCTGACAAGTACATCTTCAATCATGCCCACTGGTTTCTTGCATGATCTATCCGCTAGTTAGATTGTTATTCCTGTAGGCTTAAGTGGTCCAAGACGAAGGGATGTATACAAAGAATGGGGTAATACGTTTATTGATGCACCCAGATCTACCGTGCAGTTGTCTACGATAGAATTACCTATTGTGCATGGGATAGTGAATGTACCTGTGTCCCGACATTTAAGAGGCACCTTATGTTGTACTATTGCTGAAGCAATGGCGTTGAGTTGTACTTGATCTTTCGGCCCTCTATTTCGCCTTCTGTTCGTACAGAGATCCTTGAGGAATTTTGCATACCGCGGGATTTGTCTTACTGCCTCTATAAGTGGGATATAGATTTCCACCTTGCTAAACAAGGCGTACAATTCCTGATCTAGTTCGGTTTTCTTAGGTTTAGTGCTCTGTTTAGGAAAGGGAAGTGGTACATTTTAACCAGACTGATCATCATTTCTTGCAGCATCTGGTGTTTCTGGGGTTGTTGCTGGATCTGGGAGTTTTGCATCTGCGCTTCTTCGTGCGCGAGTGACAGCTGGCGCACTAGACGTTTCCATGTCTAACCTGAGCATCACTGCATTGACCCCGTTATGAGAGGAGGTTCTACCTGCCTTCCTGTTCTTCATGAGTTCGATTACTATTGCGGAGATCTTTGTCAGCTGGTTTTCAATGAGAGTGAAACGCTTTTCATTTTTCGTTTCGTTCTTGCGTAAGGTTTCTGCCAACTGTTCCACTACATCCTCCAGAGACCTCCTTGGCTGCTGAGTGTTCTGTGCTGGCCTTTCAACGTGTCTGTGAGGCGGATTGTATGTGCTCGCTGGCGCATAAGGTCGCGCGCCAGCTCGCTTGTTTGGTTGCATGCTGCAAATTAATCCCTGGTCTCCTCCTTAGTATTGTCGGGTAAGTAGGGGTCGAATCCACAGGGAACGGTGAGAAGTGATCTTTTATCTACAACTAAAGTGGAGTTTGTGAGTAAGTAAGCAGATTATGAAAATAAACATGCGCAAGACTACTGGCGCGCGACAGAATGCAAGTTACTATAGTGTTTAACAAAGATAGAGATGAGCTCTGTTTAGACTTATCACTATGAATTCTATGCTTGTCATTGGTCACTAAGGATATATGATATACTGTCCACGTAAGTTAAGGTCCGGTCAAGGCTTAATAACCTACACATACATTCTAGTCAAAGTTCGTATGATATAATAACTCGATCTAGTGTAATTAACCACGAATCTGGTCAAAGTAGTGATTAACTATTCTAGTGTTACTCCTAATCATTCATAGTCACGTACCTATGATAGTTTAATAGTAGAAAATAGATTTGATACTTAAGTCTGCGGGTCAAGGCTTCGCTTAACTATCTAACTTAATTATCATGCAAATAAGTCTGGAGTAATAATAGTAAACATATCATGCATTACGTACAAGACCTCAAAACATATCATTTATAGATCAAAATCCAAACCAAATTCAGTAAGTTAGCTAGACATGCTGAATGTATACATCTCAAAGTTTATGTGTGAACAATTAAACAACAAGAACAAATATGACTGTAAGTAATCTAGTCTGCGCGTCACTCTGTTTGTTTGCTTTCACGTGTAGTTTCATGTGGTGTTCTTTGTATGCTACGGCAGCTTATGCGTTTCTTTCCTCAAAATCGGCTCTCTTGTGATTTCCTTCATGCTTTGTATTTATAGTCTTGCTCCCTAGGGTTTCCGCAATAAAATAGGCAAGAAAAAATAGGAAATCATCTTTATCTTTAAATTTCTGTTTAGGAAATATTCTCGCGCATGCTGACGTCATTGGTTCCGACTTCGTCGCTAATTGCTGACGTCGTCCGTTTTGCCTTTGCACGACATAACTCGCGCGCTACGTCTCTCGCGCGCTCCTCTGTTCTTCTGGATCTTGTCATTGTTTTCACTAAGGATTCAACCTTCTTTGTTGTTCTTTTGTTTCTAACTTTCTGATACACCTGAAATACAAAACTACACCAAAAGCGTAATCTTATACTTAAAATGTTAGAAATACGTGTAAAACGGCATACAAACGTGCCATATCATGAAGTCCGAGGATCAAACTTAAACTTGTGCACTACATTAGGATTAGCTTTAATCTAGTTAGCCCAAATCAATATTTTAGGTTTTTTATTTTGAGGATAGGCGATACAAGTAATCAAAGAGAGAACAAATAAAAAAAATTCAAAGGACAACTTCCCTTGTTTAATGCATCAAAACAATGACCGTAAGAGTAATATGATGAAATGACGATTATGAGTTTGACTATTAAATCACAACTGAAAGCAAGATTTTGCCAAGTTTGAGTTTTGATTTCAATGATTCGAATCTTGCTATTACGATTTGTTGACTTGCCCGATGCAATCATATTAATCACAAACTTTCGTTATGGTGATCAATGTGAAAGCTCGGATAAAGCAAAAGTCTACTAAGCAATTAGATAGTCTTACTCGATGGTTCTTCAAATCTTAATCTTCCAATATGAAACTTAGAGCAATTTATGTGCATACAAGCATTTTATCAAACATCTCTCATCTAAAATTATATTAAGAGTTTGAATGCATAAAACAAGGTGTATTGGACCTTGAAACAAGAGACTTATCACGATACATTGAAAGAGATTCCATAGATGATAGATTGAAATTGAAATTACGATTAGACAATATTGAATTCGTGTAAATCAAATCTAATACAACTTAGAATCTTTTACAAGCA
Organism: Sedum album; assembly: GCA_006409495.1. Taxonomy (NCBI): domain Eukaryota; kingdom Viridiplantae; phylum Streptophyta; class Magnoliopsida; order Saxifragales; family Crassulaceae; genus Sedum; species Sedum album. Next base: position 10,578 of record QZGG01001236.1, on the reverse strand, counting down.
TACAGGTTGTCTTCTTTTCATCGATTCTCTAGCTTCTTTCTTTGTAAATTTGCCTCCCTTTCGAAAATCCTGAAAAATGTGTTACATAATGTAGGTCAGGTAGGGTCGGTGTCTCTGGAGCCTTTGGTAGCACAAGAGGGTCAAGAGGCTTGAAACATATTTAATACCTTTGTTAGAATTAGAGGGTCAAGAGGCCTAGGCTAAATATATACTTCGGGATGATCTTGCAATTTTGGGGACCCTAGTTGACTGATGTTTCATCTTTTAATGCGTATTTGACCTTTAAAATCTCAAAATTTGGATTCGTTATAAACTATAAAGTTGTAGATAAGTGAGTAAGCTTTCTACTGGTATATAGCTTCTTTCGTTTGTACATCATATGCATGCTGTAAAAGGTTGTAGAAGGCATGGAGGTCTATCAGTGTAGTTCATATTTTGTTGATTTCTTCACTCATTTAAAACATTTTCCCTCCATAATGCCGCAAATCATATATCTAGATAACTCAACTCGTCACTACAAGTAAATGGATTAATAAAAATAATAAGTCATGCTACGACACAAAAATTCATAATATATGAAGGAATGATTGATCAAAATATCGACCGATCAAAATACATCACACTTAAAATTTGTTCGTCCTCAAACAAATATCAATTAAACAAAAAGAAATCAATGACCAATAATTTTATAAGATGTGATCAAGAGCATCATTTGAGCATTTTCTTCCATATCATGAAGTTTGTTGAACATTTTATCTTATACTTCGATAAGCCTTAGGCACATGTCCATCGTCGAATTATGGACAAGAGTTCCTCATAATGATGTGACGTGAAATGTTGAGGCGGATCAAAGCATTGTTCGTTACATGAAAGCTCTTTGCCACAATAACTCAATAATTATGTATAATCACCCTCATTTGTTTGTTAAGATTGATTTAAATATGAATTTGAGCAAGTCCCTTGTGTTTCTTGTAACTTGCAGTCGACCAAATAAATTTCCTAAAATTTGATCAAAAACAACAAATCCGTGAAAATCTCAAGTGTGAAAAATAAATACAAAAGATAAATGAGTAGCCTAAACGAATCACTAAACCTAAGCAATGACAAATTAACTCGTTGGGGAACCATGCCATTTTGACGTCGCTCATTTTTATACCTCAAAGTCTACAACTAAGGGGATTCAAGTGCAGTTCAAAAACTATTTATAAATCGAAATATTTCGAGTCGTCCAAAGAGACTTAAGGATTAGCTTTAATCTAGCTAGCTAGTTTTTTTGTGGGATGATATAAGTAATCAAAGAGAAACAATCAAATAAAGAAGATTTGAAAATCCAACTTCCCTTGTCTAGTGCATCAAAATAATATTGGTCGTAATAGTAAGTAATGAAATGTCTAACGATTCAGCGTTGACTATTAAATCCCAACTCAAAGTAAGATTTTCCAAGTTTGAGTTTTGATTTCAATGATTCAAGTCTCGCCCTTCCTATTTTTTTACTTGCTTGATACAGTCATATTAATCAAAAACTTTTGTTACGTTGACTTGTTTCAATGATCTAACATCTCATGTTGCTTCTCATACCTTGATATCAGTGCTCTTGTGTCACTGTCACTGTTCGCATTGCTGCCGCTACTCACTCACCTGATATTGTTTTGTTGTCGCTGCTTATGCTACTACTCTAGCGTCGTTGTTCTTACATCGAACATTTTGCTCATGTTGTTGTTGTGATGTTCTTGCGTTGCTGACATTGCTAACTTAGCGAACGCATTAAAGGAATTAGCTATGCAAAACCCTATGATAAATTTCCCAAAATTCAATAGGTTAACAAGAGGCACAAGTAAAAGATAAACTAGAATCCATTCAGTATCATGTTTCAATTGCACTATGCTCTCTGGCTTCCGACACATTCTTTGTCTAGTTGGGCTCTTTAAATTGACTAATCCCTTCTGTAAAATGAGCACTCTCCGCATGATCAATTGTGATCTATAGCATAATAGCTAGTGGTCTGTTGAACATAGCACCTCTGACCGCCACATTCAAAAGCTTCATGTCCAAATGTTTCATCTCTTCTAGCAAGTAAGTGTGATGCATATATTCATCATTGTCTAAAGTCCAACAACTCTGCTCCAATCCTCTAAATCTCTCTAAATACTCAAACAATGGTTCATTTGGCTCTTGTCTAATGGTGAATAACATTCTCCTAACATGTAGAGCTCTCCCCGGTGGGTAGTATTTCTCCGAAAATGCTCTTTGCATCTGCTCACAGCTAGTAATACTACATGAGCTACAAAAACCAATATTTTCCACCGCGGGGTAAACCCAATGGAAATGCATGTAATTTAAACATGTTTACCGAGGCTGAATTTGGTTTCAGAGTCACATACACTCCATTGAATTCTTATAAACGCCGAGTTGCAATCTCTCCCGACACAAAGACAAAATTTTGGCAAATTATGTGCCATTACAGTTTAGATCTATAAGTTGTTCAACTCTGATTAAGTCTCATGCACCATTGTTGACTGTTGAGCCTAGGAGCTATGAACTCCTTATATGTGACTCGTGAAATTGCGGTTGTTGATATTGTTGAGGCTGATAAGGTGGGTACGACTGGTATAGAGCTTGATTCCGGTATTGTGGTGGCTGAAACTGTTGTTGACACACATACTTTGGTTGATATTACTGCGATAGATGGTATTCTTTAAGGATTTATTCCAAAGTGCAATTTTTGGAGGGAAGTTTTGTGCTAGTGCCAATGGTACATTTGATTTTGTCACTCAACACCATCAACTAGACGGTCCTTATTATGTAATCTTTGCATAGCCTCTTGATAGAGCACTTTTGTATGCTGTTTTATATCCTTTACACTGCTTAGATTCTAACATATTTAGTATAAGATTACGCTTTTGGTGTAGTTCTGTATCTCAGGTTGATTAGAAGAGTTAGAACAAAAGCGCAACAACAAAGCTGAATCTCGGAACAAAAGACAGCAAAGTAACAAGAGCCAAAGACCAACGAGCACGCGAATAGTGTAGCGCGCGAGTATGGGTCGTGCAGAGCAGAGCAACACGATGACGTCATCAATCAGCAAAATATCCAGAGCGATGACGTCATCACGCGCAAAGAATATTTCTAAGTTCGGTTTTTGGAGATCAAGATATTCCCAAAGCTGATTTTTAGAGATAAAGATGATTTCCTACATATTTTCTTGCCTAATTATTCGTGGAAACCCTAAGAGGCAAGAGTATAAATATAAAGCTTCAAAGAAATCACAAACATTCCGGATATTCTTTGCGCATGATGACGTCATCGTTTCGGATATTTCGTTGATTGATGATGTCATCATTTTGCTCTGCTGTGCGCGACCCATACACGCGCGCCACACTGCTCGCGCGCTTATTGTCTTTGGCTCTTTGTCAATTTGTTGTCTTTTGTTCCGAGATTCAGCCTTCTTGTTGCACTTTTGTTCTAACTCTTCTTTCAAACCTGAGATACAAAACTACACCAAAATCGTAATCTTTTACTAAAATATGTTAGAATCTAAGCAGTGTAAAGGACCTAAAACAGCATATAAAAGTGCTCTATCAAATCCCCCACACTTACTCTTGTTCGTCCCTGAACAATCCGTCTTCCTTACCTCTTGTGTAATGTACTGTTGGACTTACTGCGCCACATGTCTGCGCCACCCACACAATCTGCGCAACTGTTACTATACAACACAAACTGATTTAAGGAATTAATTCAAATTCTGGGTTACCTCTCTTGTCCTGTTTAAGCACCGATCACCGAATTCTTCTTGATTTGCGATTGCATGGTTATTCGTTTTCGCCTTTTCTTGTACGTGATTGATCCGCGTCTTAGGGTTTCTGAGCTTTACGTCTTTGACGCTTAACTTTTTTTTCTCGGACAGTTTGATACACACTTTGTTGCACAATTTTCTTCTTTTCATTGTCTCGGCCTTTTGAGCTTTAACTTTGAATTGAATACTTCTTTTTTTTGTCTGGATCTTAATTCTTCCCTAGAATGGTTTCCAATCATGGCCTTCGGATAGCAGCTATGGAACCATGCCCCGTTCTCGCGTCTGACCAGTCGCGCGCAAGTCAGGCCCGCATTTGCAACCTTGCGCCCCTTCCTGAGCAACTAACTTCAGCGAAGACGGTCTGTTTTCCCGTCTCGTCACGCCATTCGGGTTTTGCCTTCGGCATCTGCGTGACTGAGCTTTCTCTTTCATCCTTTGACCGCAAAGTACTAACCTCCACGATTACTCATAACCATACAACCGATCCTCAAGAATTGTTCGATTGAAAGCTTCTCTAGGACGTTTCTATCAGCTACATGATGAGCACGTCGATGAGTGCTGCAAATTTGTCTCAGCTCTCCTACTAGTATAGTCTTGGTAAGCTGGGGTCGAATCCACAGGGAACAGTGAGAAGTTAACTTTCGATCTACAACTAAAACTGGGGTTTGTGAGTGAAAGTAATTAAAAGAAAGAAAACTGTTGCGCAAGTATGACTGGCGCACAATCAGAAAGTAGTCACGCAAGAAGTTAATAAATATGCAAGAGATGAGCTCGGTTCACATTCTTCACTATGAATTTCCATGTTTATCATTAGTTACTAAAGATACATGATATAAAGTTCACGCCGGTTAAGGTCCAGTCACAGCTTAATAACCTACACATACATTCCGGTCAAGGTCCGTATGATATTATTATTCAATTCTAGTCTAGTCAACCACGAATCCGTTCAAGGTAGCTATCGACTATTCTAGTGTCACTCCTATCATTCACAGTCACGTACTTCTGATAGTTTAACTATAGATAACAGATTTTACTACTAAATCTGGGGTGCAAGGCTTCGCTTAATTGTATAACCTAATTATCATGCGATTGAGCTCGGAATAATAATACTAAACTTATCATGCAATTAAGAACAAAACCTCAAAACATGTCATTCATAGATTCTGAATCCAAACCAAATTCAGTAAGTTAGCTACTCATACTGAATGTATACATCTCAAACATAAATATTGAACAACTATAATGACAAAACAAATTTGAGTGATGCGTCGTCTGGCTCGCGTCGGCAGCTTGCGCGCACGGCTAAGTCTGAATCCCGCTCTTAGCCGTTTGGTCCCCTCTGCGTGCATATGTGTGATCTCCATGAAGCTTTATATTTATAGTCTTGCCTCCTAGGGTTTCCACGAATATTTAGGCAAGAATATCTGTAGGAAATCATCTTTATCTCTAAAAATCAGCTTTGGGAATATTTGATCTCCAAAAACCGAACTTAGAAATATTCTTTGCGCGTGATGACGTCATCGTTCCGGATATTTCGTTGTTTGCTGACGTCTCATCTTGCTCTGCTGTGCGCGACCCACACTCGCGCGCCATACTGCTCGCGCGCTAGTGGTCTTTTGCTCTTGTTGTCACGTTGTTGTCTTTTGCTCTTGTTGTCACGTTGTTGTCTTTTGCTCCGAGATTCAGCCTTCTTGTTGCAATTTTGTTCTAACTCTTCTTTTAAACCTGAGATACAAACTATACCAAAAGCGTAATCTTATACTAAAATATGTTAGAATCGTCCCTGAACAATTTGGCTTCCTTACCTCTTGTGTAATGTACGCGTGAATGTTGGACTTACAGCGCCATACGTCTGCGCCACCCTCACAACATGTGCAACTGTGACTATATAACACAAGACTGATTTAAGTAACTAATTCAAACTTTGCTTTACCTCTCTCTTGGAATGCATACCAATTCGGATGATTGGGAGATAGTCCTATTTAAGCATCGGTCACCCAATTCTTCTTGATTTGCAATTGCATGGTTATTCGTATTGGCTTTCTCTGACACATGATTGATCCACATCTTAGGGTTTCTGAGCTTTACGTCTTTGACGCTTCACTTTTGTTCTCGGACAGACTGTTACATACTTTGTTTGCACGATTTCTTCTCTTCATTGTTTCGGCCTTTTGAGCTTTAACTTTGAACTGAATACTTTCTAGTCCAGATATTAATTCTTCCCTAGAACGGTTTCCAATCATCCCAAGCTTCTTTGTCCGTGTGCTCATCAACTTCCGCGCCAGGCATCCTATCAAAACCCATCACAGCTCCAAACTATGATGGTCGGGCCTCATAGTACACCCCACGGTGCCTATATCGGATTCGATCGCTCAGGCCGTCGTATGAGGCCAAGAACTCTATGACATCATCTGCGTCGGTGTCACATGATAATTCCATGAATGCAGCCCAACCGGTTGCGGCGAATGCGGCGTGCACTTCCTCAAATAACCCCATTTCGCGCAAAAATTCTTCATCCACAGGTTGGCAACACTTCGCATTTGCTGAACATATCATACTTAATGTTGAAATCCAATTTCTCCGACTGATAGACATGCTCAGCAACACACAAACAAATGGAGTGATTCTCAACTAGCGCGCGTGTCTGAAGCTGGCGCAGATCTGGGCCTACACTGTCTAGCGCTACAATGTCCACAAAATTGATCCAATTGAACTGAGATCGGAGCAGTAAGTTGCCTCAGAGTGGGTCTGCAAATCTACAAAATTTGAGGCAAATCAGAGCATGGCGGCGGCGGTGATCGATGGTGATGCGGTGGCTCTTGGCGGCGGCGGGTGAGGCTTAGGTTTTTGTGTTTAGAGAGAGAAGGTGAAAATGAAATGTAACACAAAATTCACCCCACATCACATATTTATAGCACAAAAAGCCCACATGCATGCATGGCCCAAAACTATATGGGCCCAAAACTAAAACTAAAACTAAAACTAAAACTAAGCGAAACTTAAACACACACAAAAATAAACGGAAATAAAACTAAGTTAAGTTTGTTGGAGTACCTTCCGACGAGTGCTTTGTTTAACGTCGGTAGCTCAACGCGATTGTGCACTCATAGCGCACGGATTTCCTCCCCCACACTTGAACTTTTGCCTACTTCTGTATTGTCATCTTTTCTGTATGGAAAAAATTTAAGTGAGTTAGTATCGGTAGATAAAACGTAATTAATATGATCGAAGGGTAAAGAAATAGAAAATGCAAAGTCTCCCGTGTTAGTGCTCTCAGATGCGCCAGACTGTGCGCAGGTTAACTCTCGCACGTCCTTGAGTCGCACAGCTCTATTTTGTAGCACCATCATGCGTACCTTCTCCCCATTCCTGTGCTGGTCCCAAGTATCATACTTTTCACGACCTCGCTCTCTGTTTCTTTTATCAGGTGGCTTAGTCTTCATGTTGTTCTGGCGCGCCACAGGTATCATCTTCTGGTTGGCGCGCAACGTCCCAGAGTGCGTCGGTCTAGGTGTGGCAGTTTTGTCTCTGAACTTGACTTGGTTTTCTACCACTGGCTTCTTGATAATCTGATTCGGTTTATGACATCTAATCTGAATTTGCGTTTCTTATCCTGTAATGTCACAATACTGTTTCCAACCTCAATACACGCTTTTGCGATTCTCATAAATGGTCAGCTGAGAAACACGGTTTCTCATGTTTCAGTATTCGGCTTGTTCATGTCGACTACATAAAAATCTGTTAGAAACTTGAGTCCACCGACATGTGTCAAGACATCCTCTACTTTACCCTTTGCTTCGGTCCAAGAGTTGTCCGCAAGTAATAGACCAATATCTGTCGGCTCTAGAGGTCCCATTGATGACGCGGAATACAATGAATATGGTAGCAAATTCAGCGAGGCCCCTAAGTCTAGCATACATTCGCTCGCAAACGTATCTCCAATGGTGCATGGAATGGTGAAAGTTCCGGGATCAGCGAGCTTCTCTGAGTAAATTTGGAGCCAAACATAACTTTAGACTAGCTTGGAAATCATTCAGCATGATTTCCACCTTCTGTTCTAGTGCGTGTGAAGATTGGTGCGACGACTAATTCTGTACTCAGCTCTGTTGCGCCATCATAAGCGCGTGTAACAACTGGCGTGCTTTGTGGCGCGTCCATCTGAACCATGTTGATACTTCCTTTCGGGTTCTGAATGACCTGAGAGGGCAGATTGCCATCACTAGCCTTTAACTCGTTTACTGCAGTGGCAATCTAAGTGAGCTGGTTTTCTATCAACTTGAACCGTTTATCATTCAGCTATTCATTCTTTCGCACAGTCTCAGCCAACTGACCCACAGTTTCTTCTAATGACTTCTTTGGCTGCTGGTTGTATTGCGCTGGTCCTTCAGCGCATTTGTGCGGGGGATTGTAGGAAGCAGCTTGCGCGTAAGGTCGCGCGCCAGTTGGTGCATTAGGTTGCGCGCGCCAGTCAGCGTGCGGTCTTTGGAAATTCTGCTCATTCTTCCAACTAAACCCGTTCTCAGCTAATCCAAATATAGGTTGTCCTTGCCTAGCCTGACCATTATTCCATCCTCCTACTGCATTAACATCTGCGTGTTCTTCTAATAGGGAGGGACATGCATCTGTCAGATGGTCTGTGGCGTGTAAGAATTCGCATGGTCTAGTATCGGCGCTCTGCTTGATCATCAATTTCTGCATCATGTCCTTTAACTCTTTAATCTCTCCTGTGACGTCTACTTGATGCAGTGATTTGGCGCGGTTGTTTTCTAAAGACACTTGATATCTCACTTGATCCGCGGTGTCTTCTATTAACTTCCAAACATCCTTTGGGTACATATTCTTCACGTTGCCTCCTGCGCAAGCATTCAACAACTTGAGTTCCGTCTTAGTTAATCCATTGAGGAAATTCTCGATCAGTACGTGTTGCGGGAGGCCGTGGTTGTAGTAGTTCGCCTCTAGTTCCCTGAACCGCTCGTAATATTCTAATAACGACTCTCCATGCAACTGCTTTGGCGCGGCTAGCTCTCTTCTAAGTAGTGACACCTTAGCCGCAGGGTAGAACTTATACAAGAATCGTTCCTGCAACTCGGGCCACGTCCTTATCAAACCCGGTGCTAGCCCCATCAACCATTGCCTAGCTGAATCACATAACGAGAATGGGAAAGCTCTTAATTTTAGCAACTCAGGGTCCTCGTTCCCATTCCTCATATTCTCACAGATGGCTGCGAGCTCTCTAACGTGTTTCACTGGGTTCTCACTAACCATACCATGGAATTTTGGTATGTAGTGAACAAGTTGAGTCCTCGGTTCAAAGTGTCCTTCAGGAGGCAGAACGATGCACCAGGGTTGGTTAACAGCTTGAGGAGCAGACATCTCCTTAATGGTGCATCGCGCCACAGGTGGTACGCGTGCGTTCGTCCACATTATTGTTTAGCTGGTTGTCATGTCTTGGCAGTTCGGCATCCCCTCTGAACTCTAGGTCTCTGCGTAGTTCTCTTCTGAGTGCGTCGAGTTCGGCAGGGTGTTGGCGAGCAAAGACGTTATCGGCGTTGCGCCCTGGCGCGTCTGGCGTATTGTCTATGCGTCTACTGATCACACTATTCTCGCCAATATCTTCCATGCACAGACAAAAACAACAGCTAGATTAAACTTAACTAATTTTTTTTGGATTTTTTTATATAAGAAAAACAAAAAGTAAATAACAACTAAATACGAAAAGAAAAAGAAAAGAAAACCTGTCTAGCGCGTTCCCCGGCAACGGCGCCAAAATTTGACGAGCACGTCGTTGAATGCTGCAAATTTGTCCCGGCTCTCTTACTAGTTTAGTCTTGGTAAGCTGGGGTCGAATCCACAGGGAACGGTGAGAAGTTAACTTTCGATCTACAACTAAAACTGGGGTTTGTGAGTGAAAGTAATTAAAAGAAAGAACACTGTTGCGCAAGTATGACTGGCTGATAGAGTGTAGTTGTACGCTACTTTAAGTCCTTTACATTGCTCATATTCTAACATATTTCAGTATAAGATTACGCTTTTGGTGTAGTTTTGTATCTCAGGTCTAAAAGATGAGTTAGAACAAAAACGCAACAAGAAGGCTGATTTCCAGAACAAAAGACAACAACTTGACAACAAGGACAGAAGACCACTAGCGCGCGAGCACTATGGCGCGCGAGTGTGGGTCGCGCAGAAGACAGCAAAACGGTGACGTCAGCAGATAGCGAGATATTCGGGACGATGACGTCATCACGCGCTAAAGATATTTCTAAGTTCGGTTTTTGGAGATTTAATATTTCCTAAGCTGATTCTTAGAGATATAGATGATTTCCTACAGATATCCTTGCCTAAATATTCGTGGAAACCCTAGGAGGCAAGGCTATAAATATAAAGCTTCATGGAAATCACACACACGCGTACTTAGAGAGCTGAACACGCCGCAGACGGCTCAGAGCAGAATCCGAACGCGCGCAAGCTGTCACGCGAGCCTGACGACGCACCATACAGATTTGTCTTGTTATTTTAGTTGTCTTATAATTATTCTTGAGATGTATTCATTCAGCATGAGTAGCTAAACTCACTGAACTCGGTTTGGATTTTGATCTATGAATAATATGTTTTGAGGTCTTGTTCTTAATTTCATGATTAAGTTTAGTATTATTATTCCGAACTCAATTGCATGATAATTAGGTTAGACAATTAAGCGAAGCCTTGCACCGCAGACTTAGTTGTAGAATCTATTATCTATAGTTAAACTATCAGAAGTACGTGACTGTGAATGATAGGAGTAACAC